>DWQW01007684.1:0-14704 GCA_018249695.1 Heliconius erato demophoon | reverse complement strand
AGTAGCATGTTTTTGTCGATGACTGAACGTGGTCGTGCCTCACTCGGCCGGTGCGAGCGGGTTTTTGCACGAGGGGGCCCATTCACTGGGCAATAACCAATTGATGATATAAAATGCGATTCACAACGTGTAGGGCTGGCATACATCGTAACGATAAAATTCTCCCGCGTCTGTTCTACAGGAAACAATTGTTGATATAAATTATTAGCTCATGCTTCGCCATTATATTGGTCAGCTTCACGCTGTATCCCGCACGCTGCAGGGTAGGCAGAGGGAACCTAGTGTTAAGACACTCCGTTCTTTACTTTCTGCTGAGTTCTGGAGGCATTGCGTGTTGAGTGGCAGAATTCAACGCCGCAATTGTCCTCGACACCAGAGGGAAGAAATGGAAATATAAATTTTAAGTAAATATTTGATCTTCTCGAGTGGGGATCGAAACCACAACCAATCGGTTTTACAGTAACACTTTGTGCCCTTGCGCCACGACTGGCCTCATTATATTGGTAAAGTAGGATTAAGTCCGTATACGTATTCTGTAGTTCGAGGAAGCGATTGTAATTAATTTATCCACTTTTAGCGATATGTTTAATTCATGCGATTCCTTTCTGTCGGACGCAACCGCTCCAAAGTCTGGACCAATAGTAATGGACGGTCCTAATCTCTATTGAAAATCTATAAGTTTCTTATGTCTTCAATAAGTTACGACATCTTCCAATATGAGATCACTATCAACTAATAGGCGATTAGAAATTGTGACTTATTGAGGAAATGGTATTATGTTTTTACATTATATAATAAGTATCCAAGATAGCAACATTCTTTTCCTTTTCCTTCTACGACGGATTGGAAGTTTTAGATTACAACATATTAATAAAAAACGAGTACAACGCTTATTTTCTTAGATTTACCAAGAAAATAGAAAAATAAAAATTAAGTCAGCTTCACAATGTATCCCGCACACAACAGGGTAGGCAGAGGGAACCTAGTGTTAAGATATTCCGTTCCCCACTTTCTGCCGAATTCTGGAGGCATTACGTGTTGAGTGGCAGAACTCAACGCCACGCACGCAACGCTTAACCTCGACACCAGAGCGAAGAAATGGAAATATAAATTTAAGTAAATATTTCATCTCCTCGAGTGGGATCGAACCCAAAACCAGTCGGTTTTACAGTCACATTTCGTGCCCCTGCG
This sequence comes from Heliconius erato demophoon, assembly GCA_018249695.1. Taxonomy (NCBI): domain Eukaryota; kingdom Metazoa; phylum Arthropoda; class Insecta; order Lepidoptera; family Nymphalidae; genus Heliconius; species Heliconius erato. The sequence continues at coordinate 13,513 of DWQW01007684.1, read as the reverse complement.
CCACGACTGGCCTTATTTATTATCAGAAAATATCTAAATGGAACTAAAAGAGTATAATTTGATCAGTTGAATACATTGAGACTTTTCAACATAAAACATATTGCGATTCACCAACCAGTTATACAAATGCAATAAGCACCTGAACAAATACAGATAGCGAACATCTGGAAACTAGTGTAGTGGACGTATTTGTGGCTGAAGGACAGTCATGAAGTCAGATACTGCCACATTAAAAGTATAAGTAAGTGTTATCTGTATACTAAAATCATGACTGATTTTGTGATAATAAATTGATAATAGTATTGAATGATGATAACAATAAACAAAGAAAAAATATTTTGAAAAAAAAATGCAGTTTTCATTGTAAAACTACAATGTATACTTTAATATTATCAGCTTCACGCTGTATCCCGCGCACAGCATTGTAGTGTAGTGTAGTGTAGTGTTAAGACATTCCGTTCCCCACTTTCTGCCGAATTCTGGAGGCATTGCGTGTTGAGTGGCAGAACTTAACGCCGCGCTTAACTTCGACACCAGAGCGAAGAAATGGAAATATAAATTGAAGTATATGTTTCTTCTCCTCGAGTGGGGATCGAACCCACAACCAGTCGGTTTTAGTCACACCTCGTGCCACTGAGCCACGACTAGCCTCAGACAGCCTTTAATATTATAAAGTTATTAATACTAAATAATATTCTAAATTGGTTCAACACGCTAATCTCAAGCACTATTTGTTTGAGGAAGGCAAAACTTTAACAACTTATCTATTTTATAATTGAATATTGTCACTTGTGATATAAATACTTAGTGATAAACATCACAGATAATATAGCGTGTCCAATTGAAATTGCTTATTACAACGGAAGTCTCAGATCCAACCTCAGTACGTAATCAATATCTAATCGCGTATATGAAAAGGTTGTCTTTGAAAGTGGTAAATGGAAAGTATTCACAAAATTAAATGTTTTTAACTGAATTAATCGTGTAGATTTTGGTATCAGAAAATATATTTTAGACTTAACAAATACTTTACAGTACGAACTACTCAGGTAGACTGTACCTGAGTAAAATACCTGACCAATCTGAGTAAAGTAGTTTCATTGAAAATATGTAAAAATCGTGAAAAGATTATTTCCATTTTTTTACATCTTTAAAATGTTAATCAATCATAGGAAACCTAAATTCTGCGCTCTGACCATTTCGAAATTCTTAGATACCTATACTTGTTACAACGGTATTTATGTTATTAGCATCTTTTTAGGAAGACATTTTACATAATTTCACCAGCCAAAGATTTAAAAATTAATTAGAATCATATTTTTTTTCAGGCCAAAGACTATTTAGAAATTATTTTCGACACTAGCATACAGTATGCTAAGTAAGGAGTTAGTTACTCCTTATTTTTGACTCAAATAGAGAATTAAAAAACAGTGTAGAGAGTAAACTAATATAAAATCACCTTCCATTAGCTATTCACGGGCGACGCGTAGTTTGCACGTTTCCGTTTTAATGAGGCGTGTCAAAGTACAAGAGAATTTTATTACTCACCGACGTGTTTCATTCAAAGCCACCTAATTTTTAAGTCTGAGTCCGTAGTCCCTATTAAAAGTCATATTAAAGTAGGTACATACATATTTATGTCATGGTTTTTATGTTTGTTCTTTTTTTTATTCCACGCTGTATTCCACATATAGCCGTATAAGCAGAGGGAACCTAGTGTTACGACATTCCGCTTTCGCTCACGTTCCTCTCAAACTTAAAGACATTGCATTTTAAGTGACGGAACTCAACATGGCGCTTTATCTCGTTACCAGAGCGAGGAAATGGAAATAATTCTCGCCACCAAGTGGAAAACAGATTCATAACTTTATCCACAATAGAACCCACAAACAAACCGATGTATGTCAACGCGATGGTTGTGGGTTCCCCAATCGATGAAAAATGATTAATAATTACTCCAGTTTGGCGCAGCGTTGAATCTAGTCTTGTCCACTCAACACGCAATGACTACAATTTGGAAGGTAAGTGGAGAAGGGAGAGTCTTAACACTAAGATTTCTTAACGTACCCTGCCAAGAAAAAAACTCATCAGTTTCTTCGATTAATATAACAGACAGGAAATATCTTATGCATTCCTTTTCTAAGCCGAATTCGAACTCGTGATCGTTTGAAACCAGTTTCGACCACTGACTTTATATGTACATTGAATAAAATTAGTTTTTACGTTCGGGCGGCAGAACAAGTTAAAAAGACATGACAGGACGTGTTTCAACATGTTGAACCAGATCGTGTGGGTTCATTTAGACTAGAGTATAGAACTTAGGGTTGCTAGCATTTTGACATAAATAATGTAATAAAAAAAATCTGTTTTTGTTTCTTTCAAACAAATGATAAGTGATAAACACCAATATTATTGTAATAAGAATACAAAAATCACTAGTATCTACATTTTAAATATAAGTTTATTAATACTTGTTTCTTATCAATGAATAACAACAAAAAAGAAAAAGTTGTTCCGGGAGACTGATTTTAGGCACTTACTTAATCGAATACTTTGAAGAAAAAAATTTTTTAACATAAAGGTATTTTATTTTAGCTTCACGCTGTATCCCGCACACAGCAGGGTAGGACAGCAGAGGAAAATCCGTGGAATCTATCACCTAGTGTTAAGACACTCAGTTCTATTACAGGTATTTACTTAAAATTGTTCCTTAGATGCTCTAAGGCTCTATTTCTCACATATAATTTTTTCTTGCGCTTCAGTGAACGTGATTATTTTTCTAATGAAACAGATAAAACTAGTTTGATAGATTTTATTCTCGTATAAATGAGGTAAATTGTATTTTTTGCCAAATATATGCAAAATGTAAATTAAAAAACGTGGCGGAACTAAATGCAGCGCTTTGCCTAGTTACCAGAGTTACAGTGTACGTCTGTGCCCCTACGCCACGACGGCCTCAATTTATTTAGATTCATTTTATCTTTTAAATATAAACTCATTGGTTTATTACTTGCAATGAATATTTCGATACTACTAATTTTATGTTGAAAGAGATCTAGAACTAACAGCAAATCCGGTTTAAAATTGCGATAGTAAAAAAGTTAAACGTCGAATCGTGCAAAAAAAACGAGTTGCTCTTTGAATCTCACGCATAGAAAACTATACAAAGTATAGTATCATCTACAATGTATAGACGTACATATAAATTATGAAACACGAAATCAGAAATAGGCAGGAATACATTATTTAGCACGCAATGGTTCCTTAAGTAAAAAAATCACGCTGTATCCCGCACACAGCAGGGAAGGCAGAGGGAACCTAGTGTAAAGACACTCCGCTCTCCACTATCTGCCGAATTCTGGAGGCATTGCCTGTTGAGTGGCAGAACTCAACGCCGCGCTTTCCACAAGTAGTAATCATAATACTATTTTCTCAATGTCTCTCAAAGAAAATTAGTATTAAACGAAGCTATTACTGGCTAGGAAAACAGTTTTGCTGATAGGAGCCGGCAAGGAACTCGACAGTTACTCTTTTAAAATATAATTTACAGTAAATAAATAACAATCATAAGCTGCTGGAGTGAGCATCAACATCATTATAATAAGAACAGAATGACGCCTACTGACGCCGCTCACGCCTAACTTGTAAAATTGAAAATACAAGTAAAAATATCAATTTATCAACAAATTGACAGCCTTATTCAAAAATACACAACGAAACACAATTTCATTTGATAAACTATCACACTATAGAACATTATAAAAGCACAAAAAGGATTCTAGCTGCCGTTTAATGTAAAACTAACAAGGCCTATAAACATAAATGACATTGAATTAATAAGTTGTGGTGGTGTGGTTCTTCCGCCGGCAGTCGCCAGTCGGTGCTCGGTACCACCTCGATGGTGGCATCGCCATTGTACGCAACTGCTTCACGTGTCAAATATTGTCATTAGTTTATATGACAAGCTTTACAAAGCGTGTTCTGTATACAGTATACTGTATTTGGAGTAACAAACAATGGTTTTAGATGTTAATAGTCTTGTGTATACGAGTACATACAATATATAGTAGAGACCGTCGTGGTTCAGCGGAACAGCGAATCACTGTGAACGCGATAGATGTAGGTTCGTTTATCACGGAGTGGAATTATTATTTTATTCCCGGTCTGGTAGAGGAAGTTCGGTGTCGAGTTCCGTAAGGTTCTACGTAGCCAAGTCTGCTAAGCGCGAAGAAAAGTGAAGCGTTTTTACATTAAATGTATAATGTAAGTATATTCATATTTATTCTCTATATGGTCACAAATTTTAGGAACAATGGGCAATGAAGGAAATAGGTTTAATGATCTAAATTATATATTTAGTTTCAGATTACGACCAAATGCCTTTGCAAAGCAATGGTAATTTTTAAGTCGACATCATCAATCATCTTAGAATTAAAAGAAAATTTATATCAAAATATTATTCTATCTCCCCAGCCTCATTAAATAAAGTGCAGCGTTGAGTTCCACCACGCAACTCAATTTTTTTTTATTAAGATTTTCTGCCTACCTTTGAAGTTTACATTATTCTATCATAAGCAACTACTTGCGTGTCAGCCACGGTCATTTAGTTAGTGAGACAGCAACAGCGACAGCGACATGCCTCACAAACACCGACCGAAGTTTGGACAAATCTTTTTGTAAAACATCGTGTAACGGTGTTTCGGTATTTCAATTCAAATTTTGTTCTAACTTGAAAGTTAGAACATTGGATATATATTTTGTTCGTCTATTTAAATGTTTTAAGCTCTTTTATCGTCATATGTAAATAAATTCAGGCCAGTCGTGGTGCAGGGGCACAAAGTGTGACTGGAGGAGATGAATGGAAATTTATATTTCCATTTCTTCGCTCTTATCTCGAGGCAAAGCGCGGCGTTGAGTTCTGCCACTCAATACGCAATGCCTCCAGAATTCGGCAGAAAGTGGAGAACGGTGTGTCTTAACAATAGGTTCCCTCTGCCTACCTTGCTCTTTGCGGGATACAGCGTAAAGCTGATGATTTTTTTTATTTTATGTAAATAAATATATAGATAAAATAGACAGTCAGTAGACAGTCAGTAGACAGCGCCAAATAGGTTGTTATTATATCGCGTAAACGTCCCGTCCCGTCACTCAACAATGTCTCGAAAATTGGACGGTGTATAAGGGATAGTGTCTTAAAACAAGGTTTCTTTCCACTTTTCTATTCGAGCAAAAATATGAAGCTACTAAAATCTACAAATTTTAAATAATATATATTTTTTTTATTTTAAGATATGAAAAATTGGAACGAAATGTATTTATATTGAAAAAATATTGAAGTAACGATAAAAAAAGTATTGTAAAAAATATTATATTTTATTTACTTTTAAGGGTTCCGTACTTAGTAAGGAAAAAGGAACCCTTATAAGATCACTTTCTTGTCCGTCCGTTTGTCTGTCTGTCTGTCAAGAGCACTTATCTCTGGAACGCTTGGAGATATTGAGTTGAAATTCAAACCATATACTTATATTTACGACCCCATCATTAAATCCCAAAAAAGATTATAGTTTTTAGAGAGGGGCAAAATATGGTATTTTAAGTGAAGTATCAGATGATAGGGCTCTTGCTAAGCTAAGCTTGAATTTCAGAAAAGAGCTTGAGACAGGCAATTTTTGTACGGAACCCTCGGTGGGCGAGCCCGACTCGGCGCTTGTCCGGTTTTTTGTAAAGTAACATAGGTATGTGTTCCTAGTAGTATTCATAAATAATTGTGACGTCTTATTTGTAACAGCTCTGTCGTTTTTAAGCTTTTTTCCTGTTATCTTTATTATGTTAAAGAATAATATTTTCATTTAGTTTAACAGTCTATAGATATTTATTATTTTAAGAAATATTATTGTTATTAAAATACCTGGGTCGCCGTGGCGCAGCGTGACAGTTGTGGGTTGGATTCCTATTCGGGGGAATGAATTATTTTAATTTTCTCGCTCGCTCTGGTAAAGAAACTAAATAGAAAGCGAGAAATAGTATCTTAGCACTACACTAGAACGCGCTATTTCGCGTTGAAAGCTAAAATATATTCCTCTAAAATTCTAAATACTGCGAGTATAAAAATCTTCAAAACTTAGCTTCACGCTGTATCCCTACCGGGGCAGTCAGAGAGAACGAAACAACCTTCACAACTATTTAATAATAATCTTGATCAGTAGAAGAAAAAAACAAAAATTTGGTAACAAATATAAAGGACACAGTTTATATAATAATAAGAAAAAAAACAGAATTACAACACTAACGATAGCTGATAAGAGCTTATATATACATACACTTAAATGAATAGTGTATTATAAGTTATTAGTTCCTCGATCGTAAATATCGTAATGACCTTCCAATCAATCCTTGTCTCGATGTTAGTTAACAATAATTGTAGATAGATCCCGCGAAATCAATCACGAGACTTCCTGCTACAAGAGTCAGCTTGTAAGCTTATGAAGCTTTTTAGTTGTATCGGACAAATTACTTGGAAGAAGGAAGGAAGAAGAAGGTATTCAAAATCGATTGATTTATTTTATAAATAAATGCTGTAATTTTAAGGAAGCAGAATTGTTTTTAGTTTTACGCTTGTTCCCGTATAACACGGTAGGCAAAGGGAACCTAGTGTTTAGACGTTAGAAACTCCGATCCTCACTTTTGTTTTTAGAACTATTTTTGGCGAGCGAAAAGAAACTACTTACTGCTGACAATTTATTTTCTATTTATCTTCCAATTAATAACATTGTGTATCGTATATCAAGGGCTTGACTGACTTTATATGGCCCAGCCGGAAGATATCATAATATTAGGACACATTTATACAAATCCAGTTTACTTTTCGATTTAAATGCAATTTAAATTTGTCGTGTATTAGAGGTGTTCCAGTACGCCAATATGACTTCTTTGATTCAATAGAAAATATGCCATAGTACAATGATTGGCTCCATTAATTATATATTACAGAATTATTTTATTAATTTAACATAAGAATTAAAATATTTAAAACATATTCAGCCAGAATTCAGTTGAAAGTGGGAAGCGGAGTGTCTTAACACCAGGCTCTTGCCTACCCTGCTACGTGCAGAAATCAGCGTGAAACTGAAAAAATTTAAAAAAAAAATAACAAATTTTAGTATCTTAATGTATTTACGTAGACAGCACGACGTTGAATGATTCATACAAGTCATTTATCACGACAAAAATGGTTAAAACCTTTTCGAACACCTGACGTAACCAACTGTTTACTAAGTATCTAGAAATTCTAGAAATAGAATAATAGATATTGGTCATATATCGAACAATATGATACATAATAACCGCACTCACTCGACATGCGCCTGCGCAGACTATACGACGACACTGATAACACATACGATATACGCTTATACAACATTTACTTGATATATTATAATAAGTATAGTGTACTTTATATAAATTTGTATAGTAAAAAAAAATGTTACTGAGTATTAAGTGTGATATTTGTAGTAATATCGACCTTAAGATTTTTAGATGGTACGGCCCGGACATGTACTTTTGAAATCAATTTATTATAGTTATATGGATATATTTATATTTTTATCTATAAACACAATGATTTGCACGTTGTAGACAAAGAAATACTGATAAAGAAAAATATGTTTTGAGCGAAATTTTATTTATTTGAAAGAAACAAATGTGATTGTAAACGTGACTGGTTTTATTTATTTAAATTTATATGTACATTTCTTCGCTCTGATGTCGAGGCAAAGCGCGGTCTTGAGTTCCGCCACTCAATTCGGAATGTCTCTACAATTCGGCGGAAAATAGGGAAAGGAGTGTCTTAACACTAGGTTCCCTCTGCCTACCCTGTTACATTCGAGATACAGCGTGAAGCTGTTTTTTTTTATAATGTCTAGATTTTCACATTGAACTTCATTTCATAGCAATAATAATGTAACTGCATATATACTCCAGCATCATACCACGTGAGTTAACATCGTCCATATTGTAACCTAGACCGTGACTTTACTTTGACTTTGGCGATAAAATAATCGCGTCTAGATTACGACGCCGTCAGACCGCGTGGAATTAGATTTTTTACAATCCATCATGGTTTGCTTTCTATTTGTATGTAAATAATTATAATATGTAGAAAGTATGGATCTAACAAAAAATACACTAAGACAACTAAAATATTATTAAATTTATATAAAAAAAAATTGTTTTGGCGTAGTATATGTATAATTTTTTAAGTCTTAGTTTTTAAAAATATATACATTAGTCATAAATTACTACTAATACTATACTAAGAGCCCAAGCCCAAAAGCTGGGTCTGCCAGAATAGAGAAATGAAAATAATCCATTCCGAATGGGCATCGAACCCACAGCCTTCGCTTCTCACTGCACCACAATATTAACACGAGCTAAATTATTTTGTGAAACTATAACTATTATAGTGCACGTCAGTCAGATTTCAAGTAGCGTTTAAATAACGGGGTGTTGCGAGACTTAGCGCGATTATAGAGTTAGATATGGGATATTGGATTACTTGTGAAGTGTCACCGATTATATTTTTGGCATATCGTACATTTTCGTTATGAGATAAAAAAATAAAGTAAAATAATTAAGAACTTGGGAGTCTACTCAAATAGTTTTGGCCTACAATTTTCTTTGGAAAAGCTTAGAAAATGCAAATTTCGTTTCTGGCACCGTATATACTATTTAGATATATAATACATAAGACAAGATTTAGAACGTAGGCGTATTACATATAGCACAGCGGAGTACATTTACACAGCTGCGACGAGCGACAAGCGCACGCGCAGCATTCATAATCAGATACAAAATACTATTGTTTACTCAGAACCGTTATCATTTGAAGTTGACTACTTACACTGATAACTTGTAACTTACAAAAATTTTCTTAACGTTATATTTATTGGAGTTTGAGATCTCAGTGAGAATATTGAATTAAACGATAACATCTGTGTATATATTTTTTTAAGTTTTATTATGGACTTTAAGGCTTGAATTTTAATTTATTAGTTTTCTAAATAAAATGTACATACATAATTTAGAAATATGTAATCAAAAGACATATAAGCTAATAAGGTGACTAATAACCTCAGAAGATTCTATAAATCTTCAAATATTGCAGATAGTAAGTGAAACAAGTAATTTTGGAAAATTCACTCCCAAGGAAGTAAAATATCGTCGTTGTCAATAACAAAAATGTAAAATATATTTTGATATTTAAACTTATACTTATTCAAAAGGTTTATTAATTTCGGAGATAGAAATTACTGGTAAAGCCACGAGCGTAAAGTTCATAAATCATATATTTTTTGTGATATTACCTTATATAAATAACTTAGTGTTTTATAGAAGTCAGTGCAAAGTTAATTTATTTATAGCATTTATAGCAATTGCGCGACAAAGTTTTTGCTGAATATATAAAGTATATAAAGCTGGTATATAAAGTTTCAAAGGTCACCGAGTCTATTTATTGTCGCTGGTCATTGTCTAAATAAAAACCAATTAAACTTATCACATAACACCGAGGGCTTGTCTCGTTGGATCCTATTAAAGTTAAAATACTTCGAAAGTTAGCAAAGCTAAATGCGTTCAAGTAGAAAGTTACTTTATTGAACTTTTATTCTCAAAGCTCTATGATGAATAAAAGTTATTTTGAAATAAATAAAACGAAAATACATCTCAATATATTGTAGGTACATGACCAAAATCCTTCAAAATGTATCACAAAAATTGAACCGATTTTGTTAAAATTTGGACTCTTCTCTTAATTGGATCTTGGAAGATTTCTTGAAAAGAAGAGAGTTTCTGAGAAATTTATAGGCAAACGTACATACAATTACGATATTGAGAATACGTGTTTGAAAGTCTACATTGATCGTTGTATTGAAATATTAGCCAATTCTAACAATATCGAATACATGCTTAGCTTCATAATGTATCCCTCAGATAACAGACTACACTCCGTTTCCCACGCTCCGCATCATTTTAAAAACATAAAGAGGCGGAACTGAGCGCCACGTTGTCTTGTTACCAGAGCGCAGAAATGAAAACCAATTATTCTCTCGAGCGAGAATCGAACCCACAACCGTCACGTTCACAATCAAGCGCAGTGAGTCTACGCTCTCATACATACAATACACATATCATATTTCATTTTGAAGTCGGTTTAGAATATTGTAATACTGTATTTAAGACGTATTACTTTAGCTTAGACACAAACACAATAGTCGTGTATAACAGTTAGCTACAACAATTAACAGTGTTGAAAGAGAAAGGGCTTACGCTGTATAAATGTCTATCTGGTAGATATAACGTGAGGAGCGTTATGATCGACTCGCTCTCACATGTCAGTATACCTTTATGCGAGTACATGTTGCTAGTTTGTTATACAAAAAAGTTCTCTTGTAAATACATATTATCTTTTTTTAAAAAGCCTGATTTGGAAATAATAAAAGAGTTTCAAAGCACGTGAGGTTTGGAGATTTAAATAATAGAATTACAGACATTTAAATTTTTATAGAGCTTAAAAGAGAGCTATTAATTACACAACAGCTATTAAAATGGAGCGTAACCTTAACATGATCATACTTACTTAAGCTTACAAAATTATTGTCTATCTTGGCAGTCTTGGTCATCATATTCTACTCGAATCGGTTCATGTATGTTCATGAATGGAGATATTTCTTATAAGTACTATTCGGTATACTTTTTGTTGGAATCTACTGGAAAAGCTACGATTTCATAAAAATGAAAATCTTATTTATTACACGTTTGGTATAAGAATATCGATATCAAGATATCCAAAGGATTTTTTGTAGTAATAAAATTTTCCAATATATATGTTTGTAATTACTGTACCCTATTTGTGCAACATAATAAAAAATAAATCAGCTTTACCTTGTATTTTGCTTACAGCAAGGCAGAGGGAACCTAGCGTTAAGACACTGCGGGGAACGCCTTTCTGACGATTTTTAGAGGCTTTGCGTGTTGAGTGGCGGAACTCAACGCCGGGCTTTTGCCTTGGTGCCAGAGCGAAGAAATAAAAATATTAATAAATAATAATTCATTCCCTCCAGTGGCGATCGAAGCCACAACCGTTACACCTTGTGCCCGTGCGCCACGACGGCCTTGAAATTAAATTATTAATAATTATACATAAAATGAATTAAAGTGAATAGTGGTATAACACATCATCATTATTACTAATTAAATCAAATCACAATAAAAATAATTGTTTCCAAGAATTATACAATAAAATATATAAGGGGCCCGGGCCCATAACGCCGGAGAGTATACACTTAGTGCCGGCAATTAAGAGAGCGAGTGATCCATGTCGTACGAGAAGAAGTATAGAGATTACAGATGTATTAATAATAAATACAGGACACACAGTCCAAGTTATATGTACAAGATGGATGCAAACCATTGTTTGGTGTTTTGGAGAGAGGATTTGTTACCTAGTACCAGACACAAAGTAGGACTACTTAACACCGGACAATGCACACGTTATATTATTTTATCAGTATTTCTATTAAAATAGTTTATAATTGGTAAACGAATTTACAGAATATAAAAGAACGATATAAAATCACAATGAACGTGGAAAAGAACAGACAATTATACCAAGCCAGTTTACAAACTGCGACCACCTAGCTTTTGATTAAGGAACCTACTTTGTGAAAAGCTTTATCGCGCTTTTTTGATGTTGTCCATAAAAAACACTTTTAATGATAAAATGTCAGCATTACTGATGGAGAAGAACCGTGTGGAAGCAGTGGCGTTACAACGACATATCTGTAGATTCTCTAAAACATTTACACCCTAATCTGAACACGTTTTTACGGACCATATAAAAAAAAATAAAAAAATATATATTAAAAGCGAAGCAATCAAAGGAAAGAACTCCTTCTTTTTCTGCTATCTACAGAAGATGAAAAAGAAGAGACTATTTCGAGACCTTTATGTGTATAAATCGGTGTCAGATCACTTAAAACTGCCCGGTGCTGAGAGTTCGAACTCAAGTCTATCCGGTACTAGGTGCCACTTGTTGAGATATGAGAGATTATTTTTACCTAAGTTTAATCAATGTTTTTCAAATCAATCAGCAGGAGTCTTTTTTTTATGGTAAAATTTGTTAATAATGTTATCAATTTCGAAACAATATTAAAGTTAAATAAATGCAAGAGACGTCCAGTACCAGTGACATTGGCATAGACGCAGGTAGAAGAAGGTTTCAGATGTCTAACGAATACTAATATATAATGATAATAATCTAATAGTAGAAAGATATAGACAAAGATTATTAAGTCGCCACTCAGTGCATGGAGAGGAGTGTCTTACCATTAGTTTCCTTTGTGTTATTCTTTCATCCAGAAAAAACCGTAATAATGCTTAAAATGTATGTCGCGAGGTAATTTCATAATGAAACTGACTATTAGTGATGTGCCGAATCGTTAACATCCGTAAATACAGATGTAAACTTTCCAACTCAATCGATACGGGTGCGCGTGACCTTGACAATCAATAAATTATAATCAGAATAGCGAATTTAATAATTTTCCGCCGTTATTTTAATTCAGAGTTATTTTGAATTAACTCAAAATGACTTAGGTGTTTATAGTATCTAGAAATTCTTTTTTTGTCAGCTTCACGCTGTATCCTGCAAATAGTAGTTAGGCAGAGACAACTTAGTGTTAAAACATTCTGTTCCCAACGTATGTGACGAAGGTGAATGGCGAGTGGTGTGTAGAAGTAAAACAAATGTTGAAAATATTTTTTTTATGTTTTGTTTCACAAAGTTGTAAACCTGGACAACCTCCAGGTTTACAAATTTATGAGCCACGTACATTCAATACAATATATTTTATGTTATATTGAACACAGAATTACCCACTATAAATATTTATAGTTAAACAACTTTATTAATTAACATTAAATAATTATACAAAAAAAAAAAATATATGTACCTACTTCTAATACAAAATTATTATTGATTGTATTAAATTAAAAAAAAATATTTCAAACATATTATTATTATTAATTAAATCAAATCACAATAAACTACAGACATTATATAGCGGGTGGTATACGAGCCACGAGGTATTATATTATTAGTTACACGTGACATTGCGTGTTGAGTGGCGTAACTCAATGCCGCGCTTTGCCTTCTTACCGGAGCGTAAAAATGAAAAAGTTCAATTCCCCCGACTGGGAATCTAATTCACAATTGTCGCGTCTAAAGTCAAACGCAAAATGTCAGCTGATCGGTAATTTGAATGGCCGACTGTATTTTTTTTTCAAAAAAGATATCCGGCACATCACTATTTAGTCCAGTATTTCAAAATGTTACTAATGTCGAAATTTCACTAATAAATTGCAGGTTATTAATCTGATACTCTTTTGAATAAATATTACGTTTTATAATAGGAAAATTACCTTTGTATCTTTATTTCTATATTTGACGTGAATGACA
>DWQW01007683.1:0-14704 GCA_018249695.1 Heliconius erato demophoon | reverse complement strand
TTGCGTAAAGATTTTCTCAGGGTTCGGTGCTCGACAATGTGGTGGTGTAACGGAGTGTCGTCTGGCAGTCGCACGCGCAGCCCCATACTAGCAACTCATGCGAATTCCTTGCTGATTACACAGTAGAGATTGATGTGCTTCTTGCCGAAAGACTGGCGCGAAGTTAAAGACTTTAAGCGTAAAATTAAATTTGAAAGGACTGTAGTGTTGTGTAGTGCTTGATTGGTTTGCGATGTGGCTTGTTTCTTTAAATATTATGCTAGAAGTCAAATAATACTGGTTGCAATTTTTATTACTTTAATTTGTTTGTCGTCGATTAAATATTTTCTGATTACCTGAATAAGTGATGAAAATTAAATCCTATACATACTTTTTAAAATAATTGCAAACTACTTCCAAAAATGGACACAAGTTTTTGCACAGATATTCTGAATTTCTTTCATATTTTGTCACTATAATAATAAAAATACACTGTGGAGATGTAGACATATAAAGCAAGTATTTAATGTCTTTTGAACACTCTTTTGAGATGTCTCAGCGGCATAAACTCAATAATCAAATCATTCTTACCATTTATTAAAAAAATTTTTTTGATGACTGTATTTTTCAAAAGCAATGCTTTTAAATTAACTGTACTGTACTTTATTTTTTATTACGTACATTTTATCCTTGTCACGTTTTTGGGATTATGATTCTGCATTAAAATAAATTACTATATCTCTATAACTTATAAATAAAACGTTATACTTTTATTTGTGAAAGTTCACTTTCTGTCATTGTCTGATGATTTTCTCTAAAAGGTCTATAATCAATAGCGGCCTATAATACCATAGTTCAATGCCAATAATTTGTTAAACAGTAAAGAACAGAAAAATAATCACATAGTATTCAATGAAGTGGTGTTGATCGATATGTTGTGTTAGTTGCAACTTCTCTTCTTCGATCAAGTTTCAACCAATAATCAACATTATTCTTATTCTTTTACGATCAGTATCGAAACTTAATCAAACCTAAATAGTAAGTACACACTAGTAACATTTCCGAGTGGTCATCGACTCTACTTAAAAGGGCACTCGTCGTATAGTGTATTCTGAGCAACTGTCGTTCTGGTACCTTTAACCTATTGCCACTCATTTCGGTGGGAAAACTCTAATATTCTTATGCGCCTATATATGTAATTTTAGCTGTAGCAAAACCAAATTTTTATGGGAAATTATATTTGGTTTAAAGTTATTACGATATTTTGTTAATATAATAAAAATGATAATTATACATTTGATAAAACAATATTACGCATCTTTAGATTAATTTAAAATTCAATATATATTTAACTAATAAAATTACAATAAATTAAAGTTTAATAGATTTCGACATACTGGACGATCACGGCCATACGGTGTCCCACTATTCAGTATTTAAATAAAGTCATAAAGGTGCTATTAATTTATACAGACACAAGATAACATCTGTGAACGCACATACAGTTAAGTATATAAGTTATTTAATCTTAACTGTGCAAATGAGGTGTGTACAGAAACCATTTTGATACGATAGAATAAGCAAGTGAACTACTTATTTAAATGATTAAAAAATACTTTGTTGACTGACTCAGTAATTAGGTTAGATAATTCCAAGTCCACAATATATTAATTAAAACAGCACATATTTTCTAAATAGCTGTCAATTTAAAAGCCATTGACTAATATAATTGTATATCTAACTGCTGGTTTACGCGACGACCGCGGTGCTCGTTCGCGTGTAACGATGTTAGTTTGCTGGTTATCGGCTCACCGCTACGCCACACTCGTAAATGTATTGGACCGTCAAACTGCTTTTACGTACAGCATCTAGATTGTGAAACACATTTAATTATACTTAATGTATATATTTTTATCACTTGCCAAGTATTGTGCCACGTATTGTAGTATTGTGTTGCTTATAAACGGTTTATTTAAGATTTCGTGTCACAGAAGTTGATTTTGACTGAATGATATGTTTTTTTTAAATATCCGTTCAATAAACTTAAATTAATAATAAGCTTTCTAAATATTGCTTCTCAACCTGTAACTGTATGTACTTTGGGTATGTTGTAATAAAACGAATTAAAAATAATAGTAATAATATGCATGGTTAATATACATTAATAGCATAGTCAATTATGAATAATACAATCAATATATTTTTAATATTATATTGATCCATAGAAGTTCATGTATGGACGTCCCGAGTGTCGCAACCTTCATTTTATATACAGAGTGTAACGCGATCGACGGATCAACGGTTGTCTATGAATAGAGGACCTCAGTACCTATCCATTTCACCCCCGTGTATGTCAGCCGATTTTCACTTGTTCGGCAGATATTTCAGATTTTTTTTTTTTAATAAAATCAAATTCTTGAAGAAAATTGACAAAGACATTGAAAAGTATCTGCTTATAAATCGTGGAAATAACATGGACATATAATAATTTCTTTAAAAAATTTTCAAGGGCTGTAGCGAAAAAAATTACTAATGGCTTTTCCTTACAAGTAATTTTAAAAACTACTAGTATTAGTATAGAATAATCTTTGAAAGTTTTATAGCCACAGCTCAATGGCAATCATGTATTAAAAAATGTACTCGAATCATATATTAATCATTTAATAAGTCCAAAAATAAAAACAACGGTCTTTAGGTAAAGGTACGAAATTGAAAAATTTAAGTATCTTTTATTGCTTGGACTACTAACAAGGGCAGTTTTGGGTTACATACCCGTTTAAAAAATGCATAAATAACTATTTTAAAAATCATTAAAATTACACTGCTTAGTAGTTTCAAACAGCGATAAAAACATTGCGAGTTTTTGCTTTCGATACTATACCTAGGTACCGTCGAAATGTTATTAAATAAACTAACGTCGTTTATCATTTCTGTTCACACTATTTCGCTATATACTTACTATTTAAATATAATAAAATGATATAGTAGATAAATATATTTATAATTTTTAATTTAAATATTACGTATACGGTTCATTATAACTAAAAGCGGCGTCTTTGATAGATACTAATAATGATTGAGCAACAATAGATGGTCTGAATATATCTTTTCAAATAGTTACATGGTATGAAGCTAAAGGTGCAGTCAAATAATCATACCCTATAGAGCTTGCCAAATAATAGTGCCTACACAGAACACATAGATCAAGGACTGCGTTTGTTACTCCGCCGTACAATGCGAATGGTTACACGAATTATTCGAATATGGTTTCATAATTATATCAACAAAGATTAAAATAAATGTTCATGTATATATGTATTATATGAACAAACAATTTTTCACAAATCTTGTTGTTTTGTTAGTTTAATAGTTAGGGCATTTTATCTTTAAAGTGGAATTCATAATTTAGATTTTTGAATATTTCAATCACGGTATCGGCATGATTTTTTAATAAACCGTAGTTAATTAATAATATATTGTATATATTTACAAAAATATTTGAAAAATGCAAATGTAATGAATACATTATGCTACATTTTATTCTATTAAAATATTTATGTTAATTTCAAAGCTTAATTATTTGATGTGTTTATCAAACTATGAGACATTTTTGTTGGTTTATTTCAAAACTATTAATATCCTTTAAATTGATGCGCAATGAAATAGAATATTCTATATAAGAATATACAATGTGTTCAGCGATTATTACGCAATCTACACGGCGGAGATTAGGATCAGGAAGCGCTTTAAGTACAAACGACCTAGGTTATCAAGATCGCTGCATTAACGGCACATCAGTTGCATAAAACGCTCTGGTTGCACAATCGTGTCCAATTCACTCTCGTTGCCTGGCCGCCATTATCGCGCACGCGCTTTACTGAGAACGTTCCCGCGTAAACGGGGTAAAAAGCGCGGGAACCGCGTCAAAACAATAATGGCCGACATTACGCTCTGAATGTTATCTATTGAAGTACTTGCATTTACAACATTTCAAATGTTCTCATTCTTTGTTCTGTATTACTTTGTTTGATTTTGATTAATGAAATATGTGAGAGAAAAATATTACAATCAAATTTAGACTGAAACCGAGCAATTTGTTTAGCTTTACGCATCTCTTATGTACTAAAGGGTAAGCAAAGAGAGCATAATATAGTTTTCTTGGTTTTACGCCCAATCTCGATACATAACGTGTTAAAATGTCAGAACTCAACATCGCGCCCTATGTAATTATTTTCCCGAGTGTGGATAAAACCCATAACCCTCCCGTGTAAGGCCTACTGACGTATCTAAAAATATGGTTAATTGCGAGACAGACTCATCCACCAACGCTTCCGTACCAATTTTGAGATTCTTTTGGTCAGCGAGAAGTATCTTTTAAAACTCGGCTATGTGCGAGTCTGACTCATGCACCACGGCTTCTGTACCAGTTTCAGGATAATAGTTTGACGAGGAGTACAATTCGTAACAGGTGACAAAATCTCATTTTGTATGAAATGAAACACAAATATAAGTTAGTAACATTATTGTATGAAATGTCCATACATTTTCTCGTTCCGGATTTTTTCCTTTATTTGTATTGTAAGTTCTCTTTATGCCAAAATTTATAGATGTAGGTTCACGTAGTAGTAGTTCACATAGTAATAGTACCTTGTAGGTTTTGAATTTTTATTACACAGCGGATTTCATACAAAATACAGGAAAATCGATTCGGTCTTATTCATATCTTTTAATTGCGTTAACTTAAAAATTTTGTTTTTGGTTCAAGGGACCACAGACTTGAGTTATTGATATTAATTTCAGCGTTATACCGTTTCGATCCGTGCGATCTCGAAAAAAAAACGTCATAACAGACGGACAGACGGACAACAAAGTGATTTTATGAGGGATAAAAAACGAACTCTAAAGAAGAATAATCTATGCTTTAATAGACAAAATAGAAAATATACACTTATACTATTTATATAATTTATAAAAAAATAATAAATGTCCTAAAAATAAACATAGAAATTTTTGTATAGTTTACAATTTGGGCGGAAAATACTAATCAAAGCTTTACACGTTTTATAAATATTATGTTACTTAAACGCTTAATTATCTGCTACAAAAGAATTTGTTGTATCCACCAGTGCCATTGAGCCACAAGCAAACAAACAAGACATGTGTAATTACAAAACAACTTTTATTCAATTGTCATATTTTTCTTGACTACAGGTGGTGATTAATTTTATAAAACGAATATAATATACATAAAAAAATCATTAAAAAATATATAATAATGGATCCAAGGCCCTTTCCGATTTTGTGAATTAAAATATTCAAAAGAAGGAAAATATAGCAAAATGGTAAATGGTAACTATGTGTTATATGGTGATAGACCATCTTCGGATTCAGAAATTGTTGACGATCACGTTCAGACCCGAACAGCTGAAAGAAAACCAAAGAGGAAAGCTAGAACAACCAATGAACATCAGCATTTACGAAACCGAACTGAACTGGATAATGAGACAGATGCTGTGAAGTTCGAAAAGAAAATAAAAGAGCCGAGGCTTTTACGTTATGTTCCCACATCTGAAGTCGAGGAGCATTTTGTAACTCAAAAATTTGAAACGTACGACTTGAGACCACCTGACGAGCCAGTGAAACGACACGCTTTCACAAAAAAGCCTAAAAATCCGGCGGATGGGTCGATAAATTATGCATACTCGCGTTCGAGCAGTAGCTGTAGCTCTCCCAATTTGCCAACCATTTCGGAACACGTAGAGCAATACGGAACTTATCGAGTACGATCATCGAATTCGTCACCTACCGATAATATAATTAATGGCTACGACACGAAACTTGACAAATATTTCTCTAAGCCGAGGGAGACAAAGGCCTTCGCCGTTAAGGTAGCGTATCATTTCTGTTGCACAAACTTCGTATACGTAGGCACTACTTATTGTTCTTTTCACATAAGCATTTTTTATATCTACGTAAAAGTATAATCATATATTTTTCCTGTTTATGTAATATTAATTCAGAGGGTAAAAGAAATCATGTATTTCTTATTAACAATATATTATTTTGATTTACTGAAATATACCATGTATTGTAGTATCTTAAAATATGCATATTATATTGTTTTCATAATCCATTCATACGACTGAAGAGGAGTTTGTTTCTTAATTACTTATATATCTGGTTTTGCATATTTAATATAATAATTTGGTAATATTCCAACATTACCTAATACGTAGATGTTTGTATGTGTATGACGATAAGAGTAGTATTTTTTAAAATATTGATTATTCTAATTATTGATTATGAAGACTGAAAATATATTTATATATATTAATTAACATTCAGTCCCCAGTGAACAACTTGCATTAAATGTACACGCTACACTTTGTGCGCATTTGGAACGTTTGATTTCATGCGATGACTGTGCCCACTTGTACCTACTCTATATTTAAATATATACATTTTCCTGGTCTCTTTTAATTATCAAATATACCTTTATTAAAATCGAAATTTTAAGATGAACAACGGAAGTAGGGAACGGACTGTCTTAATACTAGGTTCCCTCTGCCTACCCTGCTATGTGCGGGATACAGCGTGAAGATGTTTTTTAAGATAGACAATAATAATACGAAATCTGTTCTTACCACCTTCAGAGGGTTCATGCTTGTATATGCATTCTACAGAAAACTTCATGTTTTATTTAATTTTAGTTATCGTATCATATGCAGTGGTTTATTGCGACCTTTCTCAGCTTGTATGTATTACTTTCCATTAAAAAACATTGAATAGTATTTGCATCCGTGTTACTTTGACAGTACTTTAGAAATCGCGAAATCAAATTTATAATGATTTTGTCTTAAATTTATAAGTGTAGTCATTTTTTATTAATATTTATGTAAAAAAAAAAAATTAAATCAGCTTTACGCGCGCGGGATACACCCGCACACGGGAGGGTAGGCAGAGGGAACCTATTTTAAGACACTCCGTTCCCCACTCTCCGCCGAATTCTGGAGGCATTGCTTGTTGAGTGGCGGAACTCAACGCCGAATACGCTTAATAATATGTAATATATAAATATTATTTCTAAATCAAATAATATTATTACTACATAACCAGCTAGGTCTTCACAGTTTCCATAATACTCATAATGATGAAATCTTGGTCAGTCATCCAGCTTTCTCTATGGTCAGGGGGCATCCTATCGATGTGTCATCTCAACCTTAAATCATTTAGCCATCATACGCCCTACGATACGAATAAATAAAATAGAATTCTAATTAACCATTATAAAATTTGTGACATAACTTTTTTCAATTAATATTAAAATCATTAAAATATAATTTTTATTTTGAATAATTATATTAGGAATCCCTATAGTTATAGATTTTTGCCGCATTCTTTAAAACATTTTCATTTTATAATAAAAATAACGTTATGTAAACAAAATCTAAATATCACGTGAAAGTGATAGATAATAATATAATAATGACAAATTAATACTAATCACTATGCCGTTAGAATTTGAATACGAACTAATCTAAATATTCTTTTGATGGTGCGATTAACGTCATGTTAGTTGTCTATTTTGAGTTGGCTTAATGTCATATTTAAAAAATACCGGAGACTTCGATAGCGTATGTTTTGGATGAGGCACGTGTTTAACTTTGAACTAACCTTAGTAATATGTAGGTTATACTAACCCAGTATTTATCTAAAAAAATAGAAAATAAAAAGTGTTGTCGTTTTGCTGATGGTGGCGTAACTAATAAGACTTACTTACTTACTTCTATTTTTTTTAAATTCGTGATTTCTGTGATCTAGTCTCTTAAATTATATTTCGTCTACATTTAACTGATCAATCTCCATCGCGCCTTCTTCATTCAACGTGACATTGGCGAAGTAAACTGTGCTCTACTGGCACGCCTAAAATCCATAAAATAAACAATTAATCCATCAAAATACTTTCCTTTGCTAAAAATATTTCATTAATAATATATATGATATAACTTGTCACTATTGAGATGCTAATGAGCAGATGGTTTGAATAAATATCACAGTTTACGCTTGGCTGTTTCTCGCTTATTATGTTAATAGAACTTTTTAAGCTCCCGCTCGTAAGATCTATGCCATAAATGCTATAAGATATGATAGCTAACGATATTTATGTTTCCAAAATAACCTTTGACTTGACGATACGGTTTATACAAATTCTTTAACCTAGATAAAAAATATTTGCTTTATTAATTAATTCATCATATTAGAATTTTCAATATATAATTTTATATAAATATTTTTTATTGATATATTACTAATATTTGTGGTACATGAATTATTAGCGATCCGCTAAATCACGAAACCATTTGTGTTTTTATATATGTACTAGAGACTCCAACGCGGCTTCGTCTGTTTAAAACTTATTTTTATATTATAGCCAAATGATATTTATTTTATATATTTTTTATAAAGAATCCTATGTCCTTTCTAACTACCTCTAAGAATGTGTGTACCAAGTTTAAAGATAGCCGATTGAGTAGTTTTGGTGTGAAAGCGTAATTTTATGTTTTGTTACAGGGGTCACATCCAGACAGTCTATACCGAGTTAGTGGATCCAGCGGCGGCGGTGCGGATAAAGCAGTCAGAGCGTTACGTTTGCTGCGATGGCCACTAGCCCTGTTCACCGTGTGCGTCGCACTTGCGGCCTTTGTGTATTTCCTGATGCCAGGTAATTAATTTACATACTAATGTCATATATTATTAAGGTATTAAAATTATCGTTGTTTTTAATTGATAAGATGATCGAGCCAACTGGAATTTATATAAGTATATTAAACTTGAGGCCAGTCGTGGCGTAGTACTGATTGTGGGTTTCATCCCCACTCGAGGAAATGAAATATTAACTTAATTTTTTAAATTAGTTTATTATTCCATTTCTTCGCTCTGGTATCGAGGCAAAAAGCGCGACGTTGAGTTCCGCCACTCAACACGCAATACTTCCAGAATGCAGCGGAAAGTGGGCGACAGAGTCCCTTAACACTAGGTTCCCTCTGCCTATCCTGTTGTGAAATGAATTAGCCAAATACAATTTATTTTAAATTATTACATTTTTCACTTTCATGTACCTAATTGTGATCCAACTTCTATCTTGTTATATAATGAATACTCTCGCTAACATATATTTTTTTAATAGTATATTTACGAACCCACAACTGTCGCGTTACAGTTACTCGTTTGTGCCTCAACGCCACTATAATTCATACGATTTTAAATCTAGGGTTAATCACGATTACAATTTGGATTCAGGGTAGCACCGTATAAATCTACCTTGAATCCAAATCGAACCCATCACCCGTCAAAGCAATCAAAGCCACTAGAGATTAGGCAACTATTAAAATTTAACTCAATTATTAAATAGGGAAAAGCATTAATAATAAACTTATTACATTTGCCGTTTAATATGTATTTTTTTAAACAAGATAATTATATTTACTACCTGGTTTTATTAGATAAGTATATTAAGTGTTATGAAATAGGTATTTTACGTAATAATTGTAATTATTTTGCATGTAACAGGAAACTAACGAACTAAATTTTCATTGATTTGCGTAAAATTGTTTACACGGGTGGCTACACATGTGTATGTAATAAATAACAAGTACCCAATATATGTAATAAAATATTTTTGTTGTCGTTTCCTGCCGATTTCTTTTTATTTTCATTTTATTTAAAGTGGGTATATTTTACAAAAAATATTCTACAATTGTGGTGACTTTTTTTTATCTTTTTCAAATTATTTTTATTTCCACGCTAAGCAGAAAATTCAACAGAAAATAAATGATAGCTATTGATAGATGATACCAATCTGAAACCTAACAAGCGTACGTTAAATGTTTCAAATAAAAATCGACATTATTAATAATAAATCAAAGCAATTAATAAAAAAACCTACATACTATAATTTTGCAACTAATATACTAAGTTGTGAAAATATGATAATTACAAAAGAGTGACGCAGTACGGTCGTAAATAACTTTCTAACCAATTATAGTCCTCCTTTTAAGAGTACTTTGTTAGCTATGGACCTTTAACGATGCCTTTGATCTTCATAAATATTCAGATACTTTCTCGCACTGCACGCGAAGGGTTAACAACCACTTTTAAAAGCAGTAAAATTATAATCATATTTTTCCATTATGGCCCGATTGCGAGTAAGATTGCGCAGTCGGATATCCTCATGTCTTAAGAAGCTTTGTCTTGAATTGTCTCTTTTTGTGAGATGAAAGTTGACCTCAACAACTATTGTGTTTCTTTACGACGCCCATATCTACTCGTTTTTTTTTATTATTGATCAATTGTATATAATCAACATTTTCAGTTACATGTATTGATTTAACCTTATATCGTTTTACCTTCAAATATTGAACCAATTATACTGATTTCACTCGATCCTTATCTATTATAATATAATAATATATAATTTGAATTAAATTTGAAATAATATTTTCTGTTTCATACCAAGTTTATTATCTAATGTCCTTGTTATTAATAGTTAGATTATGTAATGTACAATCGTATTAATAGCACAACGTAAAAACCAGCCAGGACTGTAACTTTCCAGTTACATGTGTATATTTAATAAAATAGTTTCTTATACGTTAAAAACATGGACTATGTAATTAGGCGAATATCCTATTAAATATTATTATGTAAATAATTTATGTAATACATTTCACATTTACTCGATTTAGCACAAAATGAGTCTAATATAAAATGTAATTAAAGTAGAAGGCTTGATAATATATCCCTTTTGCTTACATGTAAATCGTATTACTAAAAACTTTAATAGACTTCGTTCAATAATTATGTAGGTATCTACATACATTCAAAGTATATTTGTATGTCTTGCCGATAACAAGGCTAAATAATTTAATAATTATATCTATTTAAATAATTTATTTCTAAAATTGATATTGATTGACTTAACTGTATTTACAGGCGTACAATTTACAATTAACTTCATATGATTATTTATCAGCACAGGTGTGCTGCTATTATGTTCATGCTATTGAAAATAAGTATGTTTCTATGTTTGGTAATAATATAAAGTAATATTAAAAATGTTCCAATAAAATATAAAAATTCTAATATATTTATTCATACTTAAATTTAACTTTATATGAATTGATGACGTTTTGAACCTTGCCATGGTACTTTTATTTACCATCCGTAGTGCCATAATATTTCCAAACAAACAATGATGCTAGGAAATCATTATATGCAATAATTTTATTTATTTTATTAATGCAATGTAGACGAAGTGATTATATTCTTATCTCATTATGTGTAGTTTGGCTGTCGAGGCTCATGATTTTCTTTTTTTTAATCTCTACAAAAAGTACTCATCATGATTACCAACTTTGCCTAGACGCTATATTACGAGTATATCTCTTATTGATTAAGTTTAGAAAATTAAGGTTGTTAGGGTTTCACATCAGATATTCAGACCCTTACAATAAATTATAAAAAAAATAATCCTTTTGATGCAGTTTTTCGAAGTTATACGGTTATAAAAAAAAACTTTATAGATTAATCGAACAACAGAAAGCCAGACAAAAAATACAAAAATGGTATTTTCGATTTTTGTTACTATTATATAAAGAATATTAGATAAAGAAGTACGTTTTTTTAATATTTAATGTACAGAATTATTACAGTTTTAATGTATGTACGTATTTATACATTATGTTCTTAAACATATTGTCAAACATATAAAACAAATATTAGAATTGACTAACAGCATAATAAAAATATATTTGCAATAGAATCTTAATAGATACATAGATGATGAAATGTACATTTTTTCATTAAAATTAAATGAGAAATATATTAAAGTATGGCTCGATATTCACATTTCAGAAGTAACATTTCTTAATTTTACATAATTCTAAAATATATTGCAGAATAGGTTGTGTGATAAGGATTAATGACGGTCAGGTCACCGTCGTTACGGAGGTGTGCTAGTGACTTCTTGAACCTGGCTTTCACTGTCTCACCTCTTCACTTCAAGAAATTCTTGTAGTTTCGTCAAATTAAATACGATTAAAATGACAGCTGCATAATATGGTCATAGGTCACGTACTAGTTCTAGCTATCAACACTCCAACTTGTTACAAACCAACTTCCTTCTATTGGGAAAAATGTCACTATTCAAAATTGACTATTTTATATTATGAAACATTTATTGAATATTCTTATATATAATTAAATTAATTTAGTTATGGAAACCTAATAATATATATATTTTATCTGATATCTTACTAAACATTATGAGAATATTGTTTATTTTATGCCATTGTTATATATTTTCCTAAAAACTTTCAATTAGTCGCAACTGAGAGCTGGGAACTATTACTTTTTCGATTCCATAATTTATTCATTTTTTAAATGATGTTGGGTTTACTAAAAAAAACATATTCCTACAATACAATTATTAACAATAATTATTTACCATAAATTTTGCGTGCCATCTAGTTATAGAGTAAATTGTTCTACGACCATGCATTAAAGAAACAGATACCTGCGAATTTTTGCAGCGGGATCTTAAGCCATAAAGTTTAAAATGCTAGCTTATTAGGTTCAACGCGTTATATTTTTAGTTTGTATTTATAGAAATGGTTTCAATAAAGATGTTAATAGTTTTTTTTCTTGATTTTAATTAAGTAAACCTAGACACTGAAGTGGAGACAGTGAATGCTACAAACTGGGAAGACAGCATTTCTGAGGCGCACAGCAACCTAAATAAACTTCAAGTCAATCCTACCAAGTTACCTGCAACAGAAAAATCTCATTCTCGTGGTAAGTGTTTGCTTTTTTTTCAAATATAATATAATCGTAGACTTGACGGGTCCTAATAAAGTAATGCTATTAGATATTATTTGTTTGTGTACTGTACTTTTGTAAATTCGTTTTTTCTTTTTGTTTTTATTGCACCTTATCTTGTTTACTTTAAATGTTATATGTTACTTTTTAACAATAATATATGTTTTAAAATGTCTCATCTCATATGCAGGTACTAAAACATCAGAAATAGACTTTTACGATTCTGATAGTAAAAATTATGACCTTACTTCAATAGTCGATATTGTGACAGAAAAAAGTAAGAAACGTAAACTACCCATACCTCCCATATTTCCTACCCATATATCCCCAGAGGTTCAGTATGGCAATGAAAAAGCAGATTCAGAAAAATCCCGTTCGCCAAAGTTACTAAAAGTTACTACTACAATCCCAAGCGACTCTACATTAAAACCTCATATAACACAGAAACCTGAAAAACCATTAGCCGTCTATTTTAAAGAAGGCAATGCCTTAACAACAACCACAGAGGCTCCTATAACAGAGAGTATTACACATGCAGAAACATCGAATGATATAATTCATTTTATAAAGCAGCAAGCAAACAAAAACATTTTAGAATATTCGAAACCTGATCCCCAAATCCATAGAGAAACAACTACTTTACCTCGAGACGAACAACCAAAGACGAGCATGAACCAAAATTATGAAAAAAAAAATAATATTCCTCAAGTACCAGAATATTATGGGAGGCCCATCGCTAATGGCAATATAAAGTTTACCTCGGGTCATTCGATGCTTTTTGGCATTTCTATTGAAGATGCAGCAAACATGAAATCAACTACTCAAAATGCACTTTATAATACACGAGTGTCACCAACCTTGCCCACATGGCGAGATCGTGATGAGGCCACCACTAAAAAGTATCCCGTTAATAGTAATTGCGATGGTAAGTTACTCTTGGGAAATCAGTCACTAGGGTGCTTGTCGCTTAATGGATTTTATTTTTAATGTAAGGTAAAGGTATATAGCTTTTATGTCAAGATATGTGTTATAGCTTTCTTATAGTGCTGTATTATATTATTTACTTATTTCTATGCACATTGCAATAGGATCCTCATACAAGTAAGAAAACTTAAAACAATAATATAATATCAACTTAATGACATACTTGTATCGCAATTTGCAGTATCACAGTGTCGCTCTACACGCCTCGCTCTCTGCCGTGGTGTACTGCCCTACGACTTGGCAGGAGCTCCTGCGACTGTCGGCGGCGTCGATGTGACAACTTTACTTCAACAAATAGAGTACCTCGTTAGTACCAACTGTAGCCAGAGGGTGAGACATTTCGCGTGCGCTCTTTTAGAGCCAGAGTGTTCTCCACCACCTTATCCAACAAAGATGCCGTGTTACAATTTCTGCAAAGGTCAGTGTAGTAATTATTTTATAAAAAAAACATTTTCATATAAACATATTTTTATAGCGTCACGCTGTATCCCGCATACAGACAGGGGCCTACCTTTTCTGTATGCGGGAACCTAGTGCTAAGACTAAAATTAAAATATAAAATTAAATAAATATTTTATTTCCTCGACTGGGAATCGAGCCCACAACCATTCCCGTTTACAGTCACACACTGGTGTCTGTGTGGTCTGGCCTCAAAATATAAATAATAGTAAACAATTTTTTCTTGTAATATTTTTTTATATAAGTAATTATTCTGACTTTATATTCTACGTATACAATGGTAGCAAATATAAACTAAAGCTATTACAGATAGGCTCAAAAGAAACAAAGTATGGTTTTTTCTAGTTCGGGACTATTGCGTGCAATGATGTTTCCGGTTAATAATGATGGGATGACTTCCATTTAT
>DWQW01007682.1:0-14704 GCA_018249695.1 Heliconius erato demophoon | reverse complement strand
CTTATTATATAAATATTCTTAGGTAATATCTTACTAAAGTTAAAGCGCAAGCGTATCATTTATTTTTCTGTCTAAAACGCTACTATTTTTTTAATAAATTTTCTGAAATATATACAATTTTTTATATCACAATATTCAGCAATCCAAGAGAGTTCAAGGCGCAAAAAATAATCAATCTCCAAATGATTCACTCAAAAACAGCTTCTTCTTTAAAAATAACATTTATAGTCACGTAAAAGCAATTGTCATTTACAATCGATGTTTCTTAACAATTAATAATGATGACTTTACTTAAATAGCCTTTTAGCAACTTGTCAAATTAAATATATAAAAAATATCACAAGTGAACAAATTTGAATAATCGCGAGACGTTCTTCTTTCAGCGGAAATTTCATAACTTGTCTATAAAATTGGGATCGAAGTTTTTCTGGTGTTTGGTGGATTCCGCGATTGGTTTCGTCACAAAAACCCAGTTGTTTTGTTCCCAGTCTAGACCCGCTAGCGGCGGACAAAACGCTTGGATGCGATCGGAATTACTAATGTTGTTTGTGAAACGAAGAAGCCTTGGCCGACATTGTCTATTGTGGTTCTGTACAATCGTTTAAACTGACACGCATTTGTGTGTTTTTATATTTAAATTAGTTAATAATGAAGGTATAATATACGTGAAATATTTACTGTATGGCCACTTGACCTTTGCCATTACCCTAGAAAAAATTTGAAAAATATATAGCTACATAGTACAAATATTGGATATTGTATACAGTATCCAGCAATATACTAGTACTAAGTATATAACTTGAATGAAGCTTAAGAATTCATTTAGTTTTTTTTTTCTCAGGTGGTTCTACTGCATCGAATTGAAAAAAACTTTTTATGTTGGATAATTAATATATCGAAACCATTAATTTTACATAATATTCCTTAGAGGGAAAACCCTAAGGAATATTATGTAAAATTAATGGTTTCGATATAACCCACTCCACCTGCAGTCAGATTTACCTCGAGCACTTTAAATGTGACATAGACGACTCTCAAATGACTTCATTTAAAAATCCACAGGTACAAATTATTTCAAAATTGTCATAATTATTAATTATTGAAATTGTGAATAGCATATTAACAAATATACAAATACTTGTCAACCTTGTACTAACAAGTCAAACGAAGTTATTAAAAATCAATTTGCGTTTGTAACTGCACAAAAATGAACTGATGAATGAAATCAATATTTTTATATACATATATAGAAAGCAGTCGTGGCGCAGTGGCACCGATTGGTTGTGGGTTCCATCCCCACTCGAGGAGATGAAATATTTACTTAAATTTATATTTCCATTTCTTCGCTCTGGTGGCGCGGCGTTGAGTTCTGCCACTCAACACGCATTGCTTCTATAATTCGGCAGAAAGTGGGAAACGGAGTGTCTTAACACACGGAGTGTCTTAACACGGAGTGTCTTAACGGAGTGTCTTAACTCTGCCTACCTACTCTGCTGTATGCGGAAGCTGCTTTATTTATTTATTTTGATTTATTTATATAGATATACCAATATACTAAAGTATCTCATCACTCAATGCCTCCAGAATTCGGCAGAAAGTGGGGAACGGAGTGTCTTAACACCAGGTTCCCTCTGCCTACCCTGCTGTGTGCGGGGTACAGCGTGAAGCTGATAAAATATACTAAAGTAGACTTAATTTAACTAATAATAAGAAAACATTACCCTTTCACCTTTAACACGTAATCAAATTAAAACTAAAGAAAGTGATAGCTATCGACGCCGATCAAACCTGCACTAACCGCTACCACGCGCTCTATTCTCACTTTTTATTCGAACTGAATTCGAAAATGGTTTGCATAACAATACCGAAGCGTAAATAATTCAGGTGTGGAGCAAGCGAGGCTTTGTGGTTTCCGAAAAACACGCGTATCAATTGTACTCGGATGTACAAGCATGAAGTGTTGCGGAATGTTATATAGAATAGAATAGAAAAGTAGGCAAATAATCGTTTGACAGCAAATATTTTATTCTTAGGTAATCTGATGCTGGTCCGTCGAGATTCAGTGGTTATGTACTTGAGAACCGGACGTGATGATTGTAGACTCGAATTCGATTTGATTTTTTAATATTTTCATGTTCTTGATACTATTAACCATAGAGTCCCGTTACATACTTTTTAATTGATAGTTGGTTACCCTGGCTACTGTACAATTCTTGGACGAAATGCTGGAGATATTTTTTCAGCTTGAAGCTGTATCATACATGATAAGCTGGGTAAGTTAAGGGAACATAGTGTTAAGATACTCCGTTTACCACTTTCTGCCGAATTTTGGAAGTATTATGTGTTAAGTGACGGAATTAAACGCTGCGATTTGCCTCGACACCAGAACGAAAAAATGAAACTATTAAATATTTCATTCCTTAAGTAGGAATCAAACCCACAACCTTGCGCGTTTACATCACATGCTTGTGGCCCTGCGCCACGACTGGCTTCAATTAGGTAGGTATTACGAATATATATTTTTTAATAGTAATAAAATAATTATAACCCCTATTAAGTACATTATACACTTTCATTTTACATGTTAAATTGTACATATATATGTATGTATACACGTAAACGTAAACTTGAGCGCGAAGATGAAACCAATGACCTCTACATTTGAATATATCCAACATGATTCACGCTTTACGAATTTTAAGCATCAATAAAGTTAATTAAGGAATTACATTTAAATAAGCATCTCAGATTATTATTTTCCAGTGACATCTCTTGGAGAAGCTTACCATAGAGAATACATGGAAATAAAATATTTAATATTTTCGTTTCCAACGAATTCTGGAGGCATTGCGGCACTCAACAAGTGGCGAAACTCAACGCCACGTTTTGTCTTGTTGACAAATTGGGAATCCTACCCATAACCAAATACGACGACCAAATGGTTATATTAAAATAATTTAAAAAATTAAAATAAAACTGTTTTTAAAGAAACATTAAAGAAATAAATCTATTAATCAAAACAGAGATATAGATCCATGCAATTGGTGCTACGCACAATTTGTAGTCGCGGTAGCGGCGCACACGCATAATGTTACGTAACGCTGATTACAATTACGGACCGCTTGCAACAGTACAATTAAATATTTCTTAATAGCTAGTTTTGCTAATCAGATGCTTGTGAATATTAACAAAATGTATTAATATAAAACAATATTAACTATCGGTGCACTTATTATAATTTTCATTCAGATTTTTCGTTAACAAGATGTTCATCTATACCGTATACAGATGTTATAAAAAATTTGAAAAATTATTAAGTTATCTCCTGTATAGTATAGATTTCATGCCTTTTACGTGGACAATGTTATTGTAAAAGCATATAATAGTATAATAGTTGCGGATACATTGAAAATGAAAGTAAGCTCGATTGGAATTGTATGTGCTCTGAATAAATTCAATGCTATAAAACTCTACATTGTTATTTACAAAATAGATTACGTAAACCTTCTAATGTAATATAACATTAATATATCACGTAATTAAAATGTAAATTTATTTATTTTTAATTATATTTTTAGTTAAACTTGTTAAAATATGTACTTATGAAAAGGTACATGTGTTTAACATATTAAATATTTGACATACACTTTAGATTCGTTTACATAAAAATTCTAGGAACACATAATCCTAACTCAATCTGCTAACGGATATTAATATACCTTAGTTGTAATTCGCGGTAAAATCACCAAAAGGAAAAAGTTCATATTTTGAATAAATTCAAGGATAGTATTGCTTAATTTTTAAATGATACACACAGACAAGTATACTTTTTATATATGGAAGTCTAGGTCATATAATAAAGAAATTATATAACTTGAATAAAAAGCTAGATAAACGGTAATGTATTTTTTGTATTTATTATTCATTAACTTAAATATTCAAAACCAAGAATATTTTAACTGCAAGAGCGAGTGACGCAAGAGTCGAAAGAAAGTTCCGTTTCATTATATTATATTAATGTGACTTTGAACTTTTCAACTTACAGTTTTGCTTAGTTCTAAGATATCTAAAATATTAAAATACATGTTAAGAAAACGTATAAAAATTTGAACATAGCAGGATTTGAACCCGCGCCTATTTGGTAACCGACTAACTTGGACGGTTTCCATAGAGGCGTAGGTTCAAATCCCGCTACGTCCAAATTTTTATACGTTTTCTTATTAAGTATTTTTCTTTCTTAAGTGTGGAATAACACTTTAAAAATGTTTAAAAATATCTAAAATATTATTTTTTTATTCATAAAATTTATTTTTTTTATTTTTGTAAAACAAAAATTAATAATTTATAGAAATTTTAAAAATATCTATACTTAATTTCGTTTTCAATTCATTATATATGCGACAAAAAACAATATTCAATGTAAAAATAGAAAACATAATTTTGAATTTTACTTTTATTTCATATCTAAATTGAATTGATTAATAAATTATTACCACTAGTTATTAGTCGACTATTAACGTCGATAATGTAAACTTAACTTCCCTACACAATTTTTTTTCAGTGACAAATTTAAACGCACCGCAACATTTCCACCTGCAGTAATATTATTGAATAGAATGCAGGAAACTTCGTATACTAGAGTGTATATACGCAACTTTAAAGCTTATTTAGACGGTAAAATGTGCTTAAGATTATTTAATTTTAATTAAAGAAAAAAAAATAGAAAAAAAATAATAATTTACAAATCGTAAAAAAATATTTAAAAATATACAAATATTAATAATTAACATGAATATTACCTGCAATAACAGCTAGTGCGAAAAGCGCGGTAGCGCTGAGGGACTTCATCTTAATTCACTGTACACGACACTGCACTACACTTCACCACCGACGCATATCGCGACTCGACGCGCGGAGGTACAGCGCGTTAGTGATTCCGATAGCTGGCCGCGAACCAGCACGTAGTGGGGGCTAGGGCTGCAAATGTCAGGGATGTAGGGAGAGTTCGAACTCTACTATTCATACTCTGTAACTACTTACATTTAAAACTAGCGTCATAAAGAGAATGACGCTCGTGAACGTATTTACAGATATGTATAACAAAAGTATAGTTCGAGGTTTTGTTGGTTGCGAAATGTCTGTTGTGTTTAATAGGTTCTCTTTATATTATATGTATAATATGTATTGTTTTTCCATATATGGAACTAATTTTGGAATTTCAGAATATTTTAATTAAGTATAGGATTAAACTATAAATTTAAATATTACTATAACTTTACGGTCTTTGATCTTTAATCTTATCTACTGAAAATATGATAGCTAAAATTGTAAACTCTGCCTTTCATAATACGACTTCGTAGAAATAATAGAGCTCTTTCTTTATATTTATAGCAATAAATATACTAAAATAATATACTTTAATGAGTATTATAATTACTTTTAATAGTTATTAATAGCTTAATTTCAAAAGTTAACTGAGATCTAAAATATTTTTGTTTACAAAATTTGATTTTATGTTTTTGTTAATTTTAGATTTTTTTAAACACATATGCAAGCTATGAATTACTAAGTTTAATAACGATTACGACATAATGATATAAAAAAAAATATTAAAATTTATTAGTTTATGTTGTTAAATAAAGCTCTAATATCTCGTTGAAGTCTTTTGCTCTACAATCTAGTTCCTCACATCGTTGCGTTCGCGTTACACGTATGGTATGCCTATAACTTCATCTACTTAATCACTCTTAATGAACATCTTAATATAAAGATATGCAGATGATTTCTTATATATTTTTTGTTATTTAATTTCGCATATAGGAAGGTAGGCAGAGAGATATCATTGGTTAGAAGTGATTACAAGACACTTCATTTTCTGCTTTCCACACAAATTCTACACATTGTACGTTGAGAGACAGATCTTTACGCTGCGAGTTTTTTTTTATTTTTTTATTTAGAAATAAGTGTTTTATTCCTCCGGGGAACCTACAACTACCGCTTATACTATTAGATACTGTTTCATAGAGCCACAATGACAATATGTAATAATTTAAATAAATCAAGTTAATAATTATGTTCTAGTAAAACAGAATCATATCATATTAAATGCATTCAAAATAGTAAGTTATTTCTTGGATTTAAAGCTATAAGGAGTATTAACAAATGAATAGATACTTTGTGTAGACAACGTAATATATTATTCTAAATTTACGTACATATATATCTAAGTACATATACGTATTAAATTCAGTAATTATTTGACCTATTCATTAACATGCACTCAATGTAACATAATATGATCAAGCAAAATTGCTCAACATTTGTCAGGATTGCGTTAGCGAAGAAAATAATTATTTTAACAGTCGTTAAGCTATTTATCATTTCGGTTATTAACAATATAAGTTGTTGCAAGTAAAACCCTTCATAAAATAAACCTTGGATTACATGGAAATCGTAAATTTTTGTATGATGCGACCTTGTAACCAAAGTCCAGAAAAAATGTGCATATAAGGGCATAAGATTATTATCATTCCATAACAATAATTTTGAGATATCGTGATGACATTTTCATATTTTATATATCGTTATTAACATTTTATATATCAATCAGGTACTAATAAACTTTAAAACCATTGAATTGTTTACGTGAATATCGTTTTCCTTATTGTTATGTTGCAGTAGTTACGTTGAATAACGACAGTTGGATTTAAATCTCGCAAAGGAAAATATTTTCATTAATAATGAGAGACAAATCGCTTTTAAAGTGCGTCGCTACGTTACAAATAATATTAGTTTCAATAAATTACAAGACTCTTTCTCTGTACTTCTCTTCGATAATCCTGTCTCTTTTTTTACATGATCACAAAATCCCGATAGTTATTATTAATTATTTTATATCTAAATAAGTTGATTTATTCTTTACTTTTTTTTATTACTTGAGGCCAGTCGTGGCGCAGTGGCACGAGCTGTGACTGTAAAACCGACGACCGGTTGTGGGTTCGATCCCCACTCGAAGAGATGAAATATTTACTTAAATTTATATTTCCATTTTTTCGCTCTGGTGTCGAGGCAAAGCGCGGCGTTGAGTTCTGCCACTTAACACGCAATGCCTCCAGAATTCGACAGAAAGTAGAGAACGGAGATTCTTAACACTAGGTTCTCCCTCTGCCTACCCTGCTGTGTGCGGGATACAGCGTGAAGTTATTTTTCTTTTATCCCGCACCAATTTTACAGTCACACTTTGTGCCACTGCGCCACGACTGGCCTCACTTATGTTATAATATATTTATTCTATTCATGACGCCATTACTTTGAGGTCTTTATCTTTTCGTTTTTAATTTTCCCTGGTCTTTATACTTCATGTTGTTTAAGCCAGGGAAAAAAGTGCACTGAATGAAGAGTACTCTATAAGATGGAAAAAATACAAAATACTTAATTTTAATAATACATATTTGTTTTCCGTTATACCAGCAAGCCCTCTTAGATTATTCTTATCCCACACACAGCAGGTAGGCATCTAGTATTAAGACACCCCGTTCCCCATTTTCCGCTGAATTCTGCAGGCCTTGCGTATTGAGTAGCGCAACTCAACGCTGTGCTTTGCCAATGTCATAAAAGAATATAGGCAGCAATGACCACACTCTGACGCTTATTTTGGAATATAAATTATTTGGTTTCCAATATATAAATAAGGTTTCTTATGTGTATTATTTTGGGTATAAAATATTAGATGGAGTAAAAAGATATTATGTATCGCATATAATTAAATATTATAAATAGGAAATTACAAAACTGAATATGTTTATCTATATATTTGCTCAAAAAATATTTCAATCACTATTTTACGCTATATTTTATTCATAAATATTATTTAAGGATAAATTACTATATAATAATAAAATAATATACAAAAAAAAATATTATGATTATTGCTAACCGATAACAGATAAGAGTAATGCATCGATGCAACATTACATAAGACTGGTCCGTAACACTTTCGATTTTGCGAAGGTAGCGGCCGACTAGCCGCGTTACTGACACATTATTCGATAATCAACCCACTTGTGATAATGATCGCTGTTCTGTTTGTTTATTGTTATATAATATTATTGTAATATAATGTTATTTTTTTATTGTTTGTTTCAACTAACAACTAACCCAATGTTAAGGTTTTAAGTTACTCCCCACTTTTCGCCGAATTTTCGAGGTATTGCGTGACGGGTGACGGAACTTAGCGCTGCGCTTTCGCCTTAGTACCAGAGCGAAGAAATGAAAATATTAATAAATAATATTTCACTCTCTCGAGTGGGGTTAGACTAACAACTTTTGCGTTCACGCTTGTGCCCGTGCACCACGACAGCCTTTTGGTACGGCATAACATTTTTATAAACATAAAATATGTTATCGCTTAACATATTTTTTTAAATAGTTTAAGGTTTTTTTCCATCATTTATATCTATACCACTGTGACTCAGTGGGACAGTACATGACAGTGCAGGCGATGCTTGTACGATCGAATACCGCTTGAGATATTTTTTATGTTTAATGTTCTTTAATTTTCAACCGAACCCAGAGAATACTTATTGGCTATAATGATGGAGCTCAACGCCATACTTTAACTTACCAAAGCAGAATTATGAAAAAAAAACATTCTCCCACACGAATAGTATTGAACCCACAACCTTCGCATTTGCAAACGGTGTCCCAGTGTGCCATGAGGGCTTCTATTAGGAAAATTTATTTATGCTTAATTATAACATACAGCATTGGGTTTTACCAATCTACACACAAATTAGCCAACCAGGACTACTGAACGCGATTTTTTTAATATAAAGCGGCAAAGTGAACTCACAACCAATTACAATTACAGTCAAGTACTTCACATATCTGTATTCATTATTATACTACTAAAAAATCTTTGTATAATCTTATACACTAATTACAAACTAATCCTATAATTTTACTTTTATCTCTTTCATAACACGAATATTGATCGGTTGAAAATTCAGATTTCGAAGTTAACTCCATCGGACCATCACATGTTGCAAAACAAACGTGTGAGGTAATAATTTACTTTTATTGATTACAAATTTGAGTGATGTTGTGAAACGTCATTCTGTTGTTCAGATAAAAATGTATTTTAAAACACTCCTTTAATGATACTTATATTACATTATTTTATTTTTAAGCTGTATCCCGCACATATCAGAGTAGGCAGAGGGAGAGGGAGAACCTAGTGTTAAATCATTCTGTTCCAATTATGACATTTCCGTTCCCCACTTTCCGCCGAATTCTGGAGATAGAGTAATAACATCAGATGTTGAGCGGCGGAACTGAAAGCTGCAAACGTATTCCTTATTATTACCTTAAGGATTTTAATAAATAGCAACAGTTTTATAATTAACACTAGGTTCCCTCTGCCTACCCTGCTGTGTGCGGGATACAGCGTGAAGTTAATATAATTTTTAATTTTATTATTTTATAAATACAGTACAACCTTAACATTAAATACACTACAAACAACATATTTGAATATCTTATTGACTGTATGTATTTATAATAATAGGCACATAGAAGATAAATTTTCTTTTACTTTTAGAAATGTGTTTAAAAAGACATAAAATTTAAAACTACAATATTAATTGTTATTATTTTAAGTTAAGAACATCATAAATATAGATACAAGATTAGTGCAAAAAAATCTCAAACAATATCTTATTATAGTGTACTTTGTTTTATACAACATAAAGATTAGCATTGTAATTAAAATTCCTTATTACATACAACTAGCCTTCTGGACTTGCTAAATACAACAATCACAAAAGAACACAGGGTCGAATTACAAGCCTGTAACACATTAGCGAGAGCTATTGTTGAAATAATAATTAAGCAATTTACTATCGGCCGGCCCCATCTCGTCTAAGCTCTGGACCAATATCTAGGAACCTTTCGGGCGAAGATGAAGTATCAGCCTAAGAGATCAGACAACAGTGGTATTTTGTTTTAATTTATACACTCATCGCCACAGCTGTTTCCATTTAGAATCGTTTTGATACAGCAATATATATGTTATACAGTTGATATAAGGATGAAAATCTTGTGATAGATTTGTTATATGTAAATTATTTGAGATATCAAAAACAAAAGAATGTTATAATAAAGTGCGGCCGTTTATAAATCATTTATAATACAATTCGCGTTACACATAAGTATGTGCTTTGGACTTTTGTAATATTCTTTATTTTACGTCTGTAAAATGATGAAAATGTATTAAAATACTTAAAGTGGTTGTTGCGCGATATCGTAACTTATTAATGTATATTAAATATATTATTGTAGAAATATTTCAGTGTTTTTATATAATTACAGCAAGTGCAAAAATTTTTCAAATTGCTGCAATTGTTGCGTTGTTCTCACGTGGATGGCTTTATGGTATTTCTATTTATTTGCAATATCTACATTAAAATATATATCAAATTATATTATTTTTAAACTATGCATAAAATAATAATTATATTGCATAATTGTTGAATGTTGAACGCTCTGATAGACAAAGTGCTCCATTGTTGTCCGCTACTTACCACGCAATATCTTGAATTCTGATGGAGAACGGAATGTCACTAGATCCTTTAGACTGCAAACGCGACAGGTTGTAGGTTCGATTCCCGTATTTAATATTTGCATTTCCACGCTCTGGTAACGAGGCACAAGGCGGCGTTGCGCCACTCAACGCACAATAAAAAAAAATAAAATAAATAAAAATTATTTATTAACAAATAACAAGTACAATTTTTGTTACATCTGATGGTACCCACACTAGGTAATCCTGTATCGTGGGTTCCAATATATGATTTTACAATTTAAGTTTAATGTTGACACTCGTTTTACAATGTCTCCAGAATTCGGCGGAAACAGGTCAACAGAAGTGCCTTAATGGGAGTGTCTTAAAACTAGGTTCCCAGGTCCCCACGAGCTACCCTGCTATATGCGACATACAGCGTGTAGTCATAAAATAAATAAAAGAAAAATTAAAATCTAAACCAAAAAAAATAAATAAGTCGCAATGGCAACTCCTAACGGAATGTACATCCACTATGATCACATTCTCCGGAATGCATGACGCTCGTTTATTTCCTTTCCACAAGGTGTTGTATCGAGTTCTACGATGCCAATAAATTGAATCGATTCTTTCGAATAAAGTGCAGATCTGTCTTACATCTGCGCGCTAACAAAGAAAATCAATTATTTTGAACCATTACTATCTGAGCTATAATAAATAACTCTTATGATAACATTTTTATTCATTGCCATAAATTGTAAATATATTTATGTAATATGAATAATTATTTCATTGGATTAAACATAGTCCAATTTGATTGGTTTCTATTATTCTATAATATACATTAATTTTGTTTTTATAAGTGATTTTTATAATTTCATATAGCATTGTGAAATCAAAGATACATCAAAGATATACAGTGTCAATCAAGCCGACTTGAATGAGTTCTACCTCTATACATGAGTGGTAAAGAAACACTTGTTTTGATTTTTTTTTATCATTACAATAAGCCAAGCAAGTGTAGGAATTAGTGTAATTTATTTATTTAAAAAAAAATACCTTAACTGGATACAATTTACGTAAATAGATTGTTTCTAGAGAAAACCCCAATCTGCTTTGGATTTTTTT
This sequence comes from Heliconius erato demophoon, assembly GCA_018249695.1. Classification (NCBI taxonomy): domain Eukaryota; kingdom Metazoa; phylum Arthropoda; class Insecta; order Lepidoptera; family Nymphalidae; genus Heliconius; species Heliconius erato. The sequence goes on along the minus strand of DWQW01007682.1, from coordinate 3,018 downwards.
TCTTTACTGAAAAATTATTTGAAATTAATTGATAATATTTTTATATAAGATATGCCCTAAAAGTGAAAATAAATTATAAAGAAATATTGTAATTCTATTAAGAAAAATGCAAAAATTATATGCGGATGTAATATGCAAAATTTAATAATCTGATTACCTACTAATTTATATTATTTACAAAGATATTTTATACGCATTTTACAATAACGAATGCCAATTCCAAGAATAGATAAGTTATTACAAAACACCGTCAATCAATATTAAATATTTCGTGTACAAAGTGAAGTCATACTTTTTTCCCCTTAACGTTAGATATAGCTACACGCTATATCCCGCACACAGCAGGGTAGGCAATGAATGAAAAGGTGAATCTGAGAATCTAGTGTTAAGACAATCTAATCTCATGAAGACACTTCCATCCCTCACTTTCTGCCAAATTCTGAAGGCACTACGAGTTGACTAGCGGAATTCAACGCCGCACTTTGCCTCTTTATCAGCGGGAGGAAATGAAATATTAATATTTTTACTTTTATTAGGCGGGAATTAAGCCTACAACCTCAGTTTTCAGTCAGTTTTACAGTTGATTTCAAAAAAAACAATAAAAAAATATGAGCAAATTTAAAAACCACCACGATTCTCTACTTCGCGTCGACAGAGACGTTTCATGTTAAATTATTTTTATATTTCACAAAAAATCCCATCCACAAATAATCAAACAGGCATCAAAAACAAGCGAACTGTAAATATAATATACAGCTTCACGCTGCATCTCGCACAAAGCAGGGTAGGCAGAGGGAACCTAGTGTTAAGATACTCCGTTCCCCACTTTCTGCCGAATTCTGGAGACATTGCGTGTTGATTGGCAGTACTCAACGCCGCGCTTAGCTTCGACACCAGAGCGAAGCAATGGAAATATAAATTTAAGTAAATATTTCATCTCCTCGAGTGGGGATCGAACCCACAACCAGTCGATTATACAGTCACACTTCGTGCCGCTGCGCCACTACTGGCCTCTATATAAATAACAAACTTAATTTACTTGTAAATCGTATCTATATACAGCCGTCAGTTACAAATAACGCATTGTCATCAATAGAGCCTACAGTATTAATTACTGTTACTGTGGGAAACGACAGAAGGTCAGTAGAGATAAGCCTAAGATTAATACAGCATGTAAACAAAGACTAGAGTCGTTTCATTTCAATGCCGTGTGTTTTATTTCATTATATTTTACTGAAACATACAATGATACATATGTACATATCTAAAATGTAAGCGGCTTATATTGAGATTTAAGATATATTCCACTTGTAGCACAGAAGCCTCGCATGACTCCGACTACAAGGGCTTGTTCTGGAACAAATGCATTTTATCTAATCTCTTCCGCCACTGCATTGCTTTGACCACGCTGTGATTTATTTACCACCGGGTTCTCCCTCCATTTTTATTTTTTTATTTTTTTATATCTAAAATATTTTTTTTTTTAATAAATTAAAATTCAGGAAATATTATATATGTCTGTCTGATTGTGAATTTTATACAAAATAATATATAGAAACTAGTGATAAGACACTCCATTCACCAATTTCCGACGATTATTTCCGAGGTATTACTGAGTGGCGGAACTCAATGCTACGCTTTTGCCTTAGTATATAAATATTAATAAATAATAATTCCCTCGAGTGAGAAGCACACCAACAACCATCGCCTTACAGTCACAGGCTTGTGCTTCTGCGCCAACAACGGCTACAACAGAATATATTTATCGATGAATATCTCAAACGTATTTGGGTTTTTCTGAAATATTTCTTGGTACTTTAAAAAGGTAATGAATCTATTACTATTAAAACTACATTATTGACCTATGTAGTTGTTACAACACACGACTATGGCAGCGATTATTAAACTCCGGTAAATTTGTTAACTTAAATGCCTTAATTTAGTATTGGCGCCTGTTTCGTAAGTGGTTTTGGAAATTTTATTTTTATTTTAATTAAATTATTAATGTATATTTATAGTCATATGCTCTGTATAGCAGTTATAAATTATTGTACTTCATTTACTTCAAAAATATATTATGGTTGTTTTCCAATACTACTCGTATAAATTAAATTTAAATTTATCCCACTCATAGCAGGATAGACAGAGTCTTAAAACACATCGTTCCCCACTTTCCGCTGAATTTTTGAGGCATGCGTGTTAAGTGGCGGAACTTAAAGAAACCTCTTACCAGAGCGACGAAAATGTAAATATTAAGTATCTTATTTCTCCCAGTGGGAATCAAACCCACAACCATCGCGGCTTCAGTCACAAGCTTGCCACGCCACGACGGTCTCCTGAAATTTTTAAATACACACTAAAAAAAACCGCGATAATATGACATACATACACTTTTTATAAAAAAATCATTATAATAATTATTAATAACAATAAACTTAAAATATATCATTACAAAATATATAACAGAACATACATTTAAAAATAAAAATATTTCAATTAATTATTAAATTAATATCCCGTATCCGTCACGCATGGTGTAAACATTGCAAGGTATGTCGAAACAGCGCTGGACAACGATACCCGCTCCCCAGGCCGCGGTTCGGAACGCGGAAACGCGAGCACTCAACAGAATTTACGACATAACACGAACAACCAGCTCGTGATGTGAGATTTTATCTTAAATAGGCTACACTAGATCACACTCCCAAGCTAAATCTTTAGATCTAATTTCCTTGGATGGTTTAACGTGCTTAGGACTTCGTGTCGTGGTTTGATAGTAAAGCAATCGCTATTTTTCATTATATATACAGAATATCAAACGTCTTCATTGTTAATTTTGCAAATTTATGTGGACACGTGTTTTTGTTATGATAGTATAATATGTATACTATTGTTAGCATAAGTTAGTTATAGTGTAGTAATAGGTGTCAATGTAAATACGAATACGTCATTTGATATTGTTTCCATTATAGATTGTATTAAGTGGCGGTAGTGTGCTGCGTCTTTTCCGGTGGATTT
>DWQW01007681.1:0-14709 GCA_018249695.1 Heliconius erato demophoon | reverse complement strand
TTATAAAAGAAAAATAACTGCAATACTTCTTTGGTCGATGGCAGTTTTGTTTCGGCTAGAACGGGCGATATCTGTCCGATTAACCACACAACTGTTTTGCTTCTTGTAGAAATTAAACCAGAACTTGATGCCATAACTAATATGGAACAGTGGAACTCACTTGCAAAATTACATTAAACCGAGGAATCTCAAAATAAAAGACGTGCGCTCTGATGAAACGTAATTTAGACACTACAGCGGCGCGCGGCGCGGCGTGCCAGCGACCGACCGATAACAGCGTATGTAGGGGGTGGGGGGAGTTTTTATGATGTTTGAAGTGTGTCTGATGTTTCGTTTGTAAGCGTTGTGCTATTAGGTTAATAATAAAGTGTATGAGAACTATCAGACGCACTTCGAAAAAAAAGTATTAAAAAGTAAACTTTTAAAAATCGGTAGCGACCACTAAAGTTCGTTCAAAAAATATAAAAATCATGTGCTTGTATTTCATACCTTAGAACATTATAATAGGGTGTCTCACTGATTTTAAGATCCACCCTAACATACATACATTCATATATATAAAAACAATATATACATACACACACACACACACACACACACACACATATATATATATATATATATATATATATATATATATATATATATATACATATATATATATATATATATATATATATACATATACATACATACATACTTAAACGTGTGTAAAATATATATACATATTATTAAACAGATAAGGATAAACTACTATTCTATTTTAAATAACTACTCTTTTAGACGCTTTTTAACAGTTTACAGTGATTTAGAATGTCGAACTTCTGTAGGTAGTTCATTTCAAGTGAATCGCAGCTTTCACAGTAAAAGACTTGGAATAAAATAGGGTATGGGAAGTTGGTAATTTAAGGAGATTATCACAACGGGATCTAAGGTGGAGGCGAAGAAGTGAATCGGAACCTAGGAAACAGAATAGATCTTTTAAATATGAGGGAGGGAGAGAGTTGTAGAGGGTGGAATAGAGGAGAGTCAGCATACGGAAATTTCGGCGATGTCGGATAGGAAGTCATCCAAGCTGACGACGATGATCAGAAACGTGATCAAATTAACGTAAACCGAAGATAAATCTAATGCAAATATTTTGTAAACGCTCTAGTTTACTTAATTGTTCCGTATGTCCGTTGTAGTCAGCATAGTCTAAAATCGGTAACAGTAGTGAATGAGCTAGAGCAGTTTTGGTCTTTATAGGTAGGAATTATTTCCATCATTTGAGCGATCCGATCGTGGCAAATAATTTACGGTTAACCTCAGCTATCTGTACTGACCAAGATAGGGAATTGTCTATAATAATACCAAGGTTCTTTATAGATGGACTCAGGCTCAAATCGACACCGTCAACCTGTATAGTAGGGAGGCTATTCTGGTCAATTTTTTTTAGTTGCTTAGAGCTACCAATAATACTGACCTGTGACTTGGCAGGATTAACAGTTAGACCGAAAGATTTGCTCCACCGACTAACATTCTGCAAATTTTCGTTAAGCTTTGGAATAGCCTCACTAATATCATCCAAAGGAGCGGCTAAGTAAATTTGAAGGTCGTCAGCATGTAGATGAAAGGAAGAGGCTATGTTTTGAGAAATTGAATTAATAAAAATGGAGAAAAGGAGAGGAGAGAGGACACCACCTTGGGGAACACCAGCGGGAGGAGAGCAAAAGGAAGATGACTTGAACGTACTGTTGCCGATCATATAAATAGCTTCTGAACCACGCAATGGCTTCAGGAGAGATATTTATTGAACGCAGAACAGCAACCAAGAGATCAGTATCAACGGTATTAAAGGCGTTACTAAAATCCAGCAAAGCAATGACAGTAAGATTTTGTTTGTCCATGTTAAATCTGATATCGTCACAAACTTTTATCAAAGTAGTGACTGTGCTATGCCCGTTACAGAATCCAGACTGGAACTTGGATAATATATGGTTGTCTAATAGATATTGATTTAGTTACTGAAAAACAATACGCTCCAAGACCTTTGACTAAAAAGGAAGTATAGAGATAGGACGGTAATGAGAGAAGGATTTTGGGTCTTTGGTTTTGGGAATGGGGATAATGCGGGCAAGACGCCACATACTAGGGAAAGTGTTATGGGAAATAGAAAAAAATAAAATATGGATAATGACTGGTGCTAGAACTTCCAAGGCCTAAATTATCAATTTGCAGCATCAAATTTGATGGCTAGAATCTTACCTTACTAGGCTAGGCTTACCTGGAATAGGGTTGTACCATGGAATGTTACCACTCGAGATAATGTCATTCATTCAGAAACTTGTACTTATTACTGGACTATGCATTACACGACAAAACATTACCTTTTTCTTCAACATTGTTTGAAGTAATATTTATATTGCATTTTATATTATATTTTAAAAACAAATTTCTAAACCATTTCAGTAGGAGACGTAAATCAAATATTGTAATATATATTGACACCACCCATATCACAAATTGTAGCTGCAATATTTAAGCCATTTTTAAACATTTTTGTTGAATCTTGAAATATATGTTTATTTTAAAATTATTTTTTTTACAAATAATTAGCGATAAGGCCGTCTATTGTACTGTTCTAAATTTTAATACATGTATATATGTTTTGTATTTATATTGTACAATAAAGAGGATTTTATTTATTAATTTTATTTATTTATCTTTCATGATTATATATTTTGTATTTATGACTTGGTCTTGAATGGCTATTATAAATCCTTTAGTTTCGGGGAATAAGCTACCAACTTTAAGCCACATATTTGAATCTATTGAATCATTATATGTTGTTTCAAATCATAACGATGTCTTCCGTGCAACACTTTTCTCTTCCAGATATCTGTTTACTGCATTCGTTCATTTATATTTTCCAGTTGTTTGGTCTAATTTTAATGTAGTGTAATTATGGTCATTATCTTTTATTGTCTTATGTATTTTACTATTACAGTAGAGCGTCGATTATCCGAACTAATTGTGGGACGTGGGTGTTCGGAAAATCGGTATTTTCGGATAATCGAACTAATGTACATATATTGATTCAGCCATACAAATTTACGTACAGGTTAATGAAAACCATATTATTTACATTTATAAATATCTTTAATGACAAACAGGAAATACACAAAAAAAGTGCAGACAATCTTGTAGTCAAACTAGTGTTTACTAATTACAATTAACGCTTAAAAAAATCTTGAATCTTCTGCCGAAGCAAGCCTACCCGCTTACGAGCGGCTAGATCACGTACTTTTTTGAGAACAGATATTTAATACTGGTCGTTCTCGGCCTGTGTTTCAAGCCAGCGCAAGTCAATATCTAAACAAGTAAACGCTTCAGAAGCACTAACTATGTTTTCATCTTCATTATCTGAATTTGCAGTTGATGTGCTGCTAGTGGTGGCGTCAGCCTTATTAGTCATGAGGTCTAAAATTTCGCTTTCCTACGTAATTTGGTACCCGGGATCTTCATCGTCGATATCCAGCCATTTTTTTTTAATCTTACTATTTCTCCATCTCTATTCTTCTTTATAGTGAACACCCATTTACATGAAACAGGTTTTTTCTCCGTTCGATCATTTAGTATCCATGTTTGATTTTCTTCATGTGACTGAAGTTCTTCAACTATAGCTTTCTTCCATAAGTGAGAATTTTGACTATTCATCGCTTCTTCATAAGTGTTAGGTATTTCAAACTCTGTGAAATTTACTTCCAAGTTTTTATCTCGACGTGGACGTAGTGTGATGTTCCTCTGTTCTTCCTGTTCCAATAATATACCTCTTGGAGGGATATAAGTTTCATCTAGATCTTCTAAACTCTTCATACTATCATCAGAACTGCTATCTTGAAACTCATCCTGTGGGGTAGACCTTGTAGAATGATCTTGTTCTTTTTTTTTTGTAAAACTGTTAATTCTACAAAACTTTCTTTTTCTTCTTGTTCACTGTATTCATCAAACTTCACATCCCGCGATATTGTAATCTTCTTGGTATTTTGATCAAACATCCTGTACTTCTCATTATCATACGCAACTACCAACATTTTCACACTTTTCTTGGCAAGTTTCTTTCGCTTTTCATTTGGTACATGTACATAACCAATGAATCCAAATATTCTAATGTGTTGTAAGTTAGGTTTAACTCCATGCCACAATTCAAATGGTGTAACATTTCCTGTCTGGCTTAATGTATTTCTATTTAACAAATATATTGCACAGTTGACATCTTCCACACACATGTTTAAAGTTTAAAGGAATGTTCTTTGCATATAACAATGTTCTTGCAGTTTTGATTGAACGCATCTCTCTTTCTGCTCTCCCATTCTGTTGTGGGGTATAAGGGGCAGTACGTTCATGTGTTATTCCCTTATTCTCCAGATATGATGTAAATTCTTTGTTCACATATTCACAACCATTATCTGTATGTAGTATGTGCAAATCATGTTAAAATTTGTTTTTCACATTTGCATTATACTTAAGAAAACATTGGAATACCTCACTCTTATGCTTCATGAAGTAAACATGGCGGTAGCTTGTAGTTCCATCCTTGAATAGAACAAAGTATTTCATACCAGACACAGAAAATTCTTCTATAGGGCCACAAACATCACTATACACAATTTCACCAGGCTGTGTTGGACCTCGGGTTGATCTACATAAAGGACGTCTTGCTTGCTTTTCATACTGGCATGCTTCACAGATAAACTCCTGATTTCCACTCAATGTAACAGGAATCACACCATTGTTAGACATACTTTGAAGTTCCTTGACATTTAAATGTCCCAATCTTTCGTGCCATACTTTTATATCTGTTTGCACAACATTACAACTTTCTTGTTTGATTGTTTCGACATCTAACTCATATAGGTTATTCTCTGTTAGATGTGCCTTCATAACAACAACATTATCTTTCATTATCATTGCCTTTTCATTATTCTTCATTATCATATATCCTCTTCTTGTGGTAGCACCTTCCGAAAATAAATTTCTTCTCAAGTTAGGTACATATAAAACATTCTCAAGTTTACACCTCTCCCATGATCCATTACCCCTTTTGTCTATCAGTATAGTACCTTCACCACATATTCTAATATTCTGTTTGTTACCCAATTTAACAGAATTGTTTTCTTGAGACTCGTTAAACTCACAGAAGTGGTCTCGCTTGAATGTCATATGCATTGAGGCTCCACTATTCCTTCACTGCAGCGCTGAATGCTAACATATTGTTGGGTTTCTTATCATGCTTCGTCTTTGGCAGCCTGCTATCTTTAGCGAAGTGGCCTCATTTGTTACAATTATAGCATATGAATCTATGACTTGTTTTTCTTTGATCTTGTGAAATTTTTTGATGTCACTAATGCTGTCTCACTACTACTTATATCATTGGCAAGGCTGGCTTTCTCATCTACTAGGCGAAAAGTGAGGTCGTGAATTGTTTGGCTATCTTCATCAAGTGACAACCATGCCTGTCTAAGTGAACGGTAGGTTGATGGTAACGTACTTAGAATTTTAGTCATTACTGCTGTGTCATTGATTTTCTCACCAGTCTCCCGTAGCTGCTTTGCCAAGCTTTCTACCTTGGACACACGCTGTGCCATTGTATCGTTGACATTATATGAATATTGATAAAAATTTTCATGAATTATCATCTTGTTATATTCTGATTTTTGTTCATAGATAGCTTCTAATTTTGTCATGACCTGTTTAGCAGTCTCGCAGTTTTTTATTAAAGATATTTGGTTCAAATCCATGGACGACGTCAAAATAAACATGGCCATGCCATCATCTTTGTCTCACGCACACACTTTTTCTATGTTCAATCCTTTTGCTCGTAATGCAGTGTGCATTACGAGCTTCACTTGAAATTTCCACTATTTGAAATTTCTTCCATCAAACTTCTCAATTTTCATTGAGTTTGCAACCTCCATTTTTTGGTTAGTTTTTACACCGGTTGTAATCTTGCTCTCAACTCGACTTTATTTAATGAAAATATATTTAACACGCGCCTGGGCCCATAACCTATTGCGATTTGGCAATATTTTCAATTAAACTCGTAGAATTCTTATTACAAAGTGTTTTATTTAATCACTGGTTACATTACAGTATTAATTTATTAAGTCAAAATCGAAAAAAAAAGCGCACCAGTTGAGCTAGGGAAATCTCATCGTCAGAATCAAACTCCTCATCAGATGGCAAAAAACTCTCACCCAGTGTAATTTCTTGCGAATCATGTGGCCCTTCTTCAATTTCGAGTAGATTTTCTGTGTCTGAGCCATCACCAGCACAGCTATCAGTGTCTGAAGGTATCTCTTTAAACAACAGCTCGTTTTCAATATCCTGGTCTGAAAGCTTGTTTTTAGGTATTTCCTGTAAAAATAATCAGTTTGTTATTTTTGATCAAATCTTCGCAAAAAAATGTAACATGTCTCACAGTGGTTACCGCCGCTACCACATTAAATAAGCTCACTTTTTACAAAAAGTACGGCAGCCGGACATTTATTTTTGCCCAACATGTCTTAAGATAAATATACTGCACATAATAAAAAATAATTTAAATGATAATATTTACTTACCAGCAAAAAAAAACTCGCACGCACTATAAAAACCTTAAAAACGACGATTTTAAATGAAAGTTTAGTACAGTAGATGATCGTGGCGCTAGTAAAAAATAATTGTCTCTATGTCGTTTGGTTCCCTTGAACGATCGTAGTACACAGCACTTCCGTAAGATGGCGCAATTCTTAAATACGCGCCAAAATATAGGTGGTTAACTATGATGACCACCGTGAAGAAATGAGATAGACCAGAAAATCGTAAATAAAGCCCGAAACTGCCGCTCTAATAAATACTTTGTACCCCCATTTGCGAGGCTTGCTTTTTATATACTGTTTTCGATTACCGGCTTTTTTGTCTTTATATGGCACCATCATTTTATCGATACTAGAACTTGTTTTATGAGGTACTTTCAAAAAATTAGCACGAACTTTTTCAATGAGGGGCCTAGCTTTAAAATATCGGTCACCTTGATCAAGTAAGTTATCGTTAAAGTGAATGTACCTTCGTATCTGCTGAATTTTTTTAAGTGGCATTACATCACCTATTTTTTACCAGTAGTCAGTATAGGCCGACATATTTACGATTTCCATGATCAAATTAATTGCGATAAAATCTTTGATAGATTGTTTACAAAAATTAAGAGAGCGACCAATTATTTGAGTTGAATATAAATTACTTTGCTGTGTAATCATATGAATGATGTCATCATAACAAAAATATTCTAGAGGTGTTTTGATGTTGTCTACTGGTAACTGTTTATCGTATTTCGGCATTATGTTCAAATTTTTATTTTACCAGTGGAAATTTAATTGCTTTTTTTGTATGGGCGCATGCCGTCTTATAGCTAGCCTTGGCTATTTTGATCGTGTATTCTTTATATTCGATGGAGATTGTGAGGCTGCTACTATTACTGCGGATGACTCAGACGTTTTAGGTACTATTCGGTTCACTTTCGGACTTTTATTTATAACAAAGCTTACTGTATTGACTGGTCAAGGAGGTATAATCGTGTGAAGAGAATTTTGATTGGAAGAATCCAATGAAAGTTTGGTTTCATTGATATCGGAGGTAAGTTAGCAGTAATTTGTGGTATACAGAGATTGAAATCATCGTCAGAAAGAATGTGAAGATTTTCAAGAGAGGAAGGAAGCGACGGAGCAGGTGACGATTCAGTGCTGTCATGTTTTTGAAAGCGAAAATTCTCGACCTCATTACTAGAATCTGAATTTTCTTTATCATTTGATGTATCAATCATCAAATTTGTGTTTTGGCACCATCGCAAGTATTTTGCTAGCTCTTGAAACTCTTGATAACATAATTGTACAATAACTATTGGAAAATAAGCTAAACATGCATAAGCATATGAACAGTTAATCAGCTTGGCAGTGTGCACATACATATACAACAATATTCTGTATAAGTTGTTAGTGAAGCTGGCAGTGTGCACCACATGTCAAATAAACACAAAATTGCTGCGCACTGGGCAGTGTGCACGATAAAATACATCTATTTAAAACGTCAAATGAGGCATCAACCAAACAATAACAGAAAGTTTAAGTAATTACTTTACAGCAAGCAAAATATACTTAAATTTATAATTTCACGCTCTAATTTATAAAATATGTAAAAACCGTAATATTTTAGTTAAGTTTCTTACTTTGCTGCGTGTCGACAAGTCGGAACTTGAAATAAAATGAAGTTTGACAGCACAGAACATATATACCCGAAGGGAAGAATGGGAAAAACACTCCATACGGACGTCTCTATGTAGAGTGGAGTTCCTCACATAATAGGGAGCCTTGGCGACGCGTCTTAGTGCAACATTTTGCACAATTTGCAAGTTGATCCTCTGGCGCGGCCTGGTCAGTGCATACCAGGTCGGTGCAGCATAGGTGAGGTGAGATCTCACATAAGTCTTATACAGCAGCAGCCTGGTCTTGAGCGGCAGGCGGGATTTTAAAAGAGGCTCGAGGTGGTGGAGGGCAGCACTTTGGCAGCATTGGTGGCTTTCCGTACCTAGGGGATCATTGTGAGCCTTCGGTGGATCACAATCCCCAGGTACGTGGCTTCATTTTTCCAGGCGACCTCTTCGTCCTGGATTTTCAGTGGTGGCAGTGGTCTTCGTCTACTCAGGGAACCAAACGCAATGGCCTGCGTCTTGGGGATGTTGAGGTTCAATCTCCATTTCGCAAGCCACTGCGGTAACAGCTCCAGCGCCTCCTGGAGCTTGCGGGCGGCGTGTACGACGTTAAGTGACGTTGCCACTAGCGCTATATCGTCGGCGTATAGCGCTAGTGAGACTCTATCGGATGCGGGAAGGTCATCGGTATAGAGTGCATAGAGGACAGGGGACAGTGAGCTACCCTGTGGCACTCCTGGCGCGATAGGATGGCTGCTGAAGATGGCACTCTCCACCCTAACGCGGAATGATCGGTTCTCGGATCGGATCGGAGGAACGAGGCCATCCATCTCAGTAGCTGCAGCGGGAAGTCGGCCTGGAGCATTTTGTAGAGGAGACCGGGATGCTACACCTGGTCGAATGCGCTAGCGACATCTAAAAAGGCTGCAGTTGCACTCTCCTTTTTGTTTAAGGTGTTCGTGATATGGTGCAGGATTCGCGTTGCTTGCAGAGTCGAAGAATGTTCACTGCGGAAACCAAACTGCTCGGTTCTGGGCTGGAAGTGCGCCTGGATTAGGGGGAGCAGCAACTTCTCGAGCAGTTTGGACAACGCGCTGAGGAGGGTGATGGTGGAGGGTATCCCTCTGCTCTTCTCGGATTCTTTTTGGGCTTGCAAATCATGACCTCCACGCCCGAGGGAAGTATCCCAGGCGCAGAGTGGCATTGAAGAGTCTAGTGAGGGCTGCATATGTCTTCATGGGCAGATGGCGTAGGGCCCCGTTCGTGATGCCATCCAGCCCCGGGGCATTCCTCGGTTTCAGTCTCCCCGCAACTTTCCTCACCGCCGAGGGGGAGAAAAAAGGGGATGGTGGCAGCGACAGAGTGTTGGCACTTAGGACATTGTCCACTTCTACCTCCAGTAGGCTGTGGGCTTCCGGGCACTGACTGGGGTTCGGTGTGAACTGTGCCTCCAGATGTTCAGCAAAAATGGCGGCTCGCTCCTCTGGCTCGTACCGGAGAGAACCGTCGTTGTGATACAGCGGTCTCACCGGTGGAGGCTTCTTCGTCAACTGTCTGCAAAGCTTTGTCAGAGAGGCCTGGTCCTCGCTTGCCTCTTCGATGCGCGAATCCCAGGTGTTGGCAGCGGAAGAGTCTAGTGCGGCGCGAACAGACTCAATGAGGCGGTTTAGTTTCGCCTTCGTGGCAGGCTCCCTCGTCCTTTGCCACTCGATGCGCAATTAGCGGTTTTCTGCTATGAGGCGGTGATCTCGGGTGAGGTTGACGGCAGTCTAGTGGGATGATGTGGTGCGGATGCTTCGTCGATACTGACCGGGGAGTCAATAGGAGTGGTCCCAACGACGACGTCCGAGACTTCGGCGAACACGACGCTGCGCTGACCGAGCGCTGACAAAATTGTAAGAAGACTCGAGCCGGAAAGTGAAAACTAATCGCGGGCAGGCCGATCCTGCAAATATTTAAAAATTTACAAATACTATTAAGTGTGTACGTTCTTCTCTCTCACCACCGCGGGGGAAGAGGGGAGAAGGCATCAGGGCTAAGCCCTCTGGCCGTTGGATCTTCCGACGACTATGACAATAGCCGCGTAGTTGGGTTTTGATATAATCCACTGGAGTGCATCTTCTTTTCTTGTTGTAAGAGGAGGGGAGGCAGAAGGAGATGAGCATGTGCTGACGGGGCGGTCAGCCCAGCCAGGTGAGACCCTTGGTTGACTCAAGGGAGGCCCAGCTGAGGCGACCAGCGACCACAATCAGCACTCAGGAATCAGGGATAGGTAATGGGATTAAATCTCTAGAGGGGGCTTCTGGCATCCGGAGGACGGGCATGTAGTGGTGCGATATCGCGCAAGTGTGGGAAGTCCGAGGCGTCGGACCGGCGGAACATATTGGCGGTCAGTCGACGGATGTGATCATCTATGCTTTCGATGCGGAGATCTTTATGCAGAGTCGCATTCCTCACGTAGAAGGGTGCTTGGGCAGCTCGTCGCAGTGCGATGTTCTGCACCACTTGGAGCCGAAGGCGTTGGCGCTCATTAGACAGGGCGTACCATGCGGGTGCTGCATAAGTTAGACGAGGCCTGACATAAGTTTTGTAAAGCTGGACGCGAGTGACCAGCGGGAGGCGAGAGCGGAAGAGTGGAGCCAATATACATAGGGCAGCTCTGGAAGCATTGGAAGCCTTGGTGAAGTGCGGCTTCATAGAGAGCTTCGGATCAAGAATTAAACCTAGGTATGTAGCTTGGCACGTCCACTCAATTTGCTGTCCATGGAGAACGAGTGGAGGAGGGTTCTTTCTCTTGTTCGAAAAGACAATGGCTTGTGTCTTAAGGACATTGAGTGTCAGTCTCCAGCGGGCAAACCAGGCCGGTAGATGGTCAAGGGCCCGTTAAAGTTTGCCGGTAGCAAGGGTGGCGTTCCTCGACGTGGCCACTAGGGCAATGTCATCAGCATAGAGGGCAAGGGCGGCGTCGGCAGATGTTGGGATGTCGTCAGTGTATATAGAGTACAAAAGGGGAGACCAAATACTCCCCTGTGGAAGAAGGTGGCTGCAAGAAATAGCACTCTCCACCCTAACGCGGAAGCTTCGGTTGTTGAGGAAGTCTGCAACGATGCGGCATAAGTGATCTGGGATGCCGATCCTAAACATTTTGATCAGTAGACCAGGGTGCCAGACACGGTCAAATGCTTTCGCAATATCTAAGAAGGCTGCAACAGCACTCTCCTTCTTATTCAAAGCAGTGGTGATCCTGTGGATAATGCTGGTAGCTTGTAGAGTGGTAGAGTGTTGGCTGCGGAATCCATACTGCTCGGAGCGCGGATTGAAGTGGGCCTGGAGTAACGGCAGTACCAGCTTCTCAAAGAGCTTGGACAGTGTACTCAGCAGCGTGATGGGGCGGTATCCATCCGCGTGTCTTGAACTTTTCCCTGGTTTGGGGAATGCAATAACCAGACCCTCCTACCACGCCTGAGGAAAGTAGCCCAGGCGCAGAAGAGTCTGGTGATGGCGGCAACGGCGCGGACGGGAATGTGACGCAAGGCTCCGTTGGTGATGCCATCACCACCCGGAGCTTTATTAATCTTGAGTCTTGCTGCGGCTTTCCTAACAGCAGTAGGAGACACAAAGGGTGGAGGCGATTGGAGTGGCGGCAATGAGTATAATCGGCTGCGCACTTCTTCTTCCAATTGTTGGTGGAATGCAGGTGTGGAACTGGGATTAGGCGTGACTTGACGCGCCATGTGTTCGGCCAGGATGTTGGCCAACATGCCCTCGGCCATTGAAAGCTCGCCTTTCAACAGGAATCCTCCAATAGGTGACAAATTCTTGAGCAAGCCCTTCGTATGACTCTATTGGCAGTCCTAATATCCGCAACTCTGCAGATATTATCGGTCCCAGGATGAAGTGCAACAATTTGACCTAGTCTCCACTTTAACGGTGGAAGATTATTGTCTTTCACAACGACCAGCGAATTGACATTTAATGAGTCTTTGGACTTGAACCATTTAGTTCGCTGTTGCAGTTCGGAAACATATTCTTTATTTCATCTGGTCCAAAAATGCTGTCGAAATTGCTCAATCACTTCGCTTTGGAAGCGATTCAGGCGGTTGTTGGAAATTTGTTTAGTATCCTCAACTGGAAACGCAGTGAGTGGACGTCTGATTAAAAAATGGCCAGGAGTCAACGGCAGCAAGTCGTCTGTATGTATGTATCTGTAGATAAGGGCGTGAGTGGCCGCGAATTTAAAATAGCTTCAATTTGAATTAAAATAGAGTTAAGCTCTTCATAAGTTAAGTTATAATTTCCCAGCACTCTGTTTAAATGAAATTTGGTCGACTTAACACCAGCCTCCCAAAGACCACCGAAATGTGGAGCATAAGCAGGAATAAAATGGAACTTTGTTCCAAACTGGGCAGTATCTTCAGCTATGGAGTCACAGTTAAATTTTAAAAAAATTGAAATTTCATTTTAGGCTCCTACGAATGATGTACCATTGTCAGAGTAAATGTTAACCGGTTTTCCACGGCGAGACATGAATCTCTGCAAAGCTTGTAAAAAAATTGTGCTAGTCAAATCACCTACTAATTCTAAGTGAATGGCTTTTGTAGTAAAACATACAAAAATCACTATATAGACCTTTGCTAGCTTACATCCACGGCCTTGACGACTGGCTGATAAAATAGGTCCCGCGTAATCGACTCCAACGTTTTGGAAAGGAAAATCAGCTGGTGATAGTCTGCTCATTGGTAAATTACCCATTTGAGGAGCAATCACTTTACCATTTAAACGTTGACAACGAACGCACTGACGATAGCAAGCCCTGGCCAAATTACGACGGCCTAGTAACCAATAAGTCTGTCTAATGGTACCTAATAAAGGCTGAGGACCTGCATGCAACAACTTAACATGCTCATATCTGAACAAAAGTTTACTGAAATGATTAGTGGGCTGTATTAAAATAGGATGTTTTTTCAAATGGATATTGAGAATTATGCAATCTAGTTAAACTTTCTAATTGAGAATTTACTTTTTTAAAAATAAAATACTAATTTAAATTAAAACTATTTAATACGTCTGATCGATTTGGAGATCACAACATTATTAATTCTTAAAGTTAAAATTATTTCTCACACAAAAGTTATAATGTATTGCGATATTTAACATGAATTTTTATGAAACAATAAAAGTGCTTATAACAATAATGGGAATACTCCGATGGTCTCGCTGAGCCAGCGGAATAATCTCGCTTAACCTAATACTGAGGGTTTGGGTGGGTGCATAACTCCTCCCTCCCAAAGTGCGAAATTATCGGGTTGTTCATTTTTAATAACTTTCCGATGATTTCGCGAACAATTAATATGTAAGATTTTATAACGAAAAATATAAAGTAAAAATGAGAGTATACATAAAAGAAATAAAAACATAAAGATGTAAATTGTAATTTCACTGACTCTAGGATGTCTTTCACTATTAATGATTTCACTATCACTGAAAACACTTTGCTTTAGTACCGCTGACATATATTTCACTTCATCTAAATTGATTCCCCTCATATTGAGTACGCTCCCACGGGATCACTCTATGAGGTTGATATGATTACAAATCTTTATATTCTTTATCTCAACATTACATGGTTCGTCTAAGGTCATAACGTAAGTCCCAATTATAGAATATTTATTAACATCTCCATTACAGGTTTTAGTTAAAGTGTTTCTAAATTTTGAAAATAGTATCCAACTTGTAGATGTGATTCTTTGGACTCTTACATTCTCTATGTCAATCTCTCTTTGCTCACATTGTGTTAAGTTATCTTCGAATTTTAAGAGTTGCTCGATACAAGTTATTTCAGGATAAAGAGTTTGGTGATGCTCCTTACACAAGAATTGTTCTCCAGCAGCGAGTGACCGGCATGGTTTTATGATCGGTAAGTATTTCGTACCCTTTGCCAACAGGTAGGGATATTTAGGGATAATGGAAAAGGTTTTATTTTCTGATTTATGAAAAATAGGTAAGGAATATAATTTATAATAGTTATAAGTAATGTTATCTGTAATTGGAATCTCCATTATAAACGTAATCTGGTTTTGCTTAATATATGATTTAATATTAATTGTTTCCTCTAGTTTTACCAAATTTTCCGCACTCTGCGTGTATAATAAATTTTCAGTTTGAGATATTAAAAGTAAATGTTGTAATAGTTCAGTAGAATTAATAATACTTTGATGTAATATGGATATTTTACTAAAAGCTAATGCAGTTTCTATTTCTCCTAACTTAATGAATATTTAGTATACTACTTAGTGAGTTACTTACGAACAAATTAAAAAGACTTACGGCCGGTTTCTGAATTGAGAATTTGAAATTAAGAACGTCTCAAACTGTACTCAACTTGTACTTAAGCATTTTTTTGTTTCTAAATTGAGTTTTCTCAAACCATTCTCAATATTTGAGCATTTGACTGAGTAGCGTGCTCAACGTATGCTTTTGTA
>DWQW01007680.1:0-14714 GCA_018249695.1 Heliconius erato demophoon | reverse complement strand
GAAAACCACCACAACCTGGTTACTTAGAGGTGTGATATAATCCACACATATAAGCAGGAAAATATATTTCTGTTACATTTTAGTTGACAGCTTTCGTAGAGGAAGGGAAGCTATTGCTATGAAATACCGCAATTGTTTTGTAGGAAGACGAATGGTAGGTTGCTGTGCTCATGTTATGAGTATTATGTATATAAGGTACCATACCTTAGTTGGGCTAGATACCAAAATAATTTAGTTCCACCTGCACACTTCTTAGATGACATTTTAATAATAGATAATAGAAGAAAAATAAAATATTCATTAAAATGTGTTTTATTTATAAATAATAAACATTATTGCTTAAACAATTCAATAATCACATATTTTATAGAAGTTGATATTCAAGAAATTGGTCTGCGAACTTAACCTCACTTTTATCAAATCTCTAATAACTCAGCTCTCAGATTGCCAAAATTTATATAGTCTTCAAGGAGGGAATGATGTACCTAAATCTATTAAATCATACCATTTTCATGTCTTTACATTCTGGGCCCAAAAATGTATGGAATAGTTTCAGTCTCCTTTATATTTCCATTTTTTCGCTCTGGTATCGAGGTTAAGCACGGCAGTGAGTTCTGCTAATCAACACGCAATGCCTCCAGAATTCGGCAGAAAGTGGGGAACGGAGTATCTTAATACTAGGTTCCCTCTGCCTAACCTGTTATGTGCGGGATACAGCGTGAAGCTGATTAAAATAAAACTAATACTCAATATTTAAGGGCAGTTTGCCAAAATACAAACAACAAAATATTTAAATCGGTTAAGCAGTTTCTGAGATTATCATGAAGAAATGCACATACAAACAGACCAACTGACCAAGTTTTATTACATTGTTAATTGTAATATCTTCTATGTACAGACATCGATGAGTTAGGATTTTATTGTAAGTATCGATAAGTTGTGTTTTTATTTCAAACATTCAATTGAAGATTCTTATAGGAGGAACGAAAATGCGACCTAAAGTTTTAATAAATTTCTCATAAAAAATCTTCATTGTGTTGCAAACATACATAATAGGTATATCAAAACACGAACATAATTCAGTGTGTTAAGTAAATAATTCTGTGGTATAAGCGGGCGAAGCCGCGAGCGGGTCGCTAGTATATTACATAGTCTCTTTAAAAAGGAAAAAAATAAAAATAATATTGTTAGTTACACACTGTATCCCACTTATAGCATGGTGGCAGGGTGGTCAGAGCGAGCCTAGTGCTAAGACACTCCGTTCTATTATACTCCGCCAATCGTGTTATAGCTTTACGGGATACAGAATAAGCAGAAAAAAATACAAGTATACTCTGAGAGGAACTGATTTGGATAACGGGTTCAAATACCCTGAGGCGGATAAGAAGACAACGATTCGTCAAATTATTGAGTTGCATCTCATTTTATCGCGAACAGTACCTTGTAATATTGATAGGAAATTACTATATTTCAGGGCTCGTGGCAGAAATTTATTGTTTTAGGCAAGAAAATATTATATACCGTTATATAGAGCTATATTTTTATTGGTAAATTCATATAGTTAAAGAACCGTAGCTATAACGGTCAATTTTACGTGAACGTAAAATTCTGTTTTTTCCTGTTGCGATACTAATTTCAGGAAATTCTCTCTTAGTGTTCCCCTACACTCCTCAAGGGACGTGCCAAATTTCTCCATTCTATGCCGCATAGTTCCGGCTGTGTGTGTGTTCAGACAAATGAAAATTTGGGAAATTTGTTTATTATCACATAATTTATATAAGATCTACTTTGTATTTGCTACTAACTACAACTTATAGTTTCACGCTCATATCTAGACAGTAGGCAGGTTACTGTCTAGATATACAGTTGTCTTTGTACTTTCCGTCCGAATTCGAGACATTGTGAAAGAATGAAAATAATGTAATTCTATGTGTGGGCATCGAATCTAAAACAATCGCGTATACAGTCGGACTGCCCACTGCGCTACAAAACAACTTACTTATATATCTATGTATGTATATTTTATGAAGTGATTTAGTAGCTGTTTAAAGCTACAAACGATTTACAACATCGTCATTAGTCTCTAATTTCTTACTTACGAGTAGCTTAACCACTTTAATTACTAAATACCTCGGCTCGCGCTAGTAGGTCTCCAGTAGGTCTCCAGTAGGTGCCCCGCAGGTAGCATGCAAAGCTGCTAGGTACTCTAGCCCACAGCTGACCGCGTTTATAGCATTCCTAAACGGAACGACTTGAAGTAACTCAACTAAGTACTGTAGTAAAGTCTTCTATCATTTTATCTTTATGTTTTGTAAGATGTTCTACTGAGATAATATATAAAACTATACTAATTTTATTAATTCGAAAAGCTCTAATCTAATATTTTAGTTTTGAATAGTCCATTTATTTATTCAATGTATGTGGTCAGAGTTACTTCGAGCTCTTAGATGTATCAAATATTTTTTTTTTATTTTAATAATATTTTAAAACGTTCTAATCAAAAAATGTAATTGTTACACAAAATGAGCGAAATAAACAATAGGAACTGTTTTATGAGATTTTATTACTGTGACACTCCACTCTCCGCTTTTATAAAACTGGGACTCGATTTGTGTAAGGGAACAAAGTACTTATAAATTGAAAAACACTAAACAAGTGATTATTGAAAAGAAAATAGAAAGTGTGGCTCACGAGCAAGTGCACAGTAGACGAGGTCTCGCAAGTCACGGCGTGAGGTTGCAGAATGAGGGTATATTCAAATGGAGATTATTTCATTATCAGTCGAGCATGTTCGTTGATTTGTTTAGACGCCCCGCCCGGTAGTGGTGGCGACGCGCCACGGACGGACGGACGACGCGACGAAGGGTTGATTGTAGATGGTTGTATGTTTTCGCTTTTTAGCTTCACGCATCTCCTAAATAAAGCGTGAAGATAGAATAATCTAGTGTTTAGACAAATTAGGAGTTTCCTTCACGTGACGAAGCATAATGTAGATTTTGTCCTATAAAAGTGACCGTAAAAATATTCTCTAAGTCAACTATAAAATGTAACAGTCCGTTACCGTAGCAATAATTTTCTTAATCTTAGTTTCGTCTGTGCGTTGTCTGTCCGTCACTCAGTAAGTCAGTGATTAAAGAAACTAAAATATTTTTGAAATATCAACTTTCCCCTGAATAGGAGTCTCCACGCATAACCATCGCTAGTTAGTGGCTGAAATCAAAGCGCTTTGCCGCGTTAACTACAATATAAATAATAATTTTTGTCCAAATTGTTCCCAGCGTTTAGAAGAAATGTCGAGACAAACACACGCACAGAAGAACGTCATTATAGTTACATACATACATATAATATATTATATATACTTTATTTGATGATTTCATTATAGACCCGCTCGCAGCCCGCGTCTGAGCGCCTCACGCCGTCAAGGTGATCTACCGCCGACCGAAAATAATGTATACTTTAGAGTTTAGATCGTACTTCCTCGTTAAATACTATACAATAAAATGTAAATACGCAGTGGACAAGGGTTAGATACCGCAAATTATATTAAAGTTGTCAGACTGTAAACCTAGGTTCGATTCCCACTAGGAGGAATTAATTGTTTTTATTTTCTCGTTCTGATAACAAAACTTGCACCGTGTTGAGTGCCGCCACCTAACACGATATGTCGTGATTCTTCTCTTATTGGGCTGTACCTGGGGAACGGAGTGTTTCATCACTAAATTCACTCTACCTACCCTTCTAAGAGCGTCAAACAAAAAAATATTTGCAGATATTAATATAAAACAAGTGTTCCACTAGCAGTTCTATACAAAAATGTTATATGAAAATGTCTTATATGTGATACTCTCCTTGACTCTATATCTAATATGATATGTCTGTTATATATAATTGTACTTAGGTATAATTGATCACTGCGGATAAATGATCCATATGTTATGTATATCTTCATATTTAGTCATTTTTATTCTGCTATCTAAATTAGACTTATAACTAAGACCTAATGATTATTTATAGGTTAACTCTTAAGAAAGACGTAAGACTTAAGAAAGGCGGCGGCGGTGGTAGGTTACACTTCCCACTATACTCCCTGGTAAGTCGTGATAAAATCAAAGCTTATGTAATACCCGTCTGTGTGTACAGTGTAGGTGTGGAGATAACTCCGGATGAACTAATTAACAGGTGACTCTTAAACACTAGCGTCGTAAAAATAACTAAACTTTTTTCAATTTACTAATACAGATACAGACTACCACTGTGCAGTAACTACAGTATTACAAGATAGGTAGAGGAAACCTAGGAACCTAGTATTAAGACACTCAGTCCCCATAATATCTTTTATGTGCATGTTGAGTGGCGGAAATCAATCCCGCGCTTTGTCGTGACCAGAGCAAGAAAATTAAAATATTAAATAATCGATTTCCTCAAATGAGAATCCAACTCAGAGCCTGTCGCACTTACAGTCACACACTTGTACCACTGCGCGTCGACAGGCCTCCAAAAATTTTTTAAAAAAAGATAACTTATACGTATACCAGTAAACTAAATAAGAATGAGAAATCATATTTATAAACGCACTGCAAGTAACGTAAGTGATAATAGTCAAATTTAACTAAAACGATTTCTCATTTTGGTGATGATTTAATTAACCGACCGTACGCCGCGTTGTACTCTGTACTCTGTACCCCGTGTAGCGTACACTAGTACACTAGTACAGTGTATACGCACGTACGTCGTACGTCGCACGTCGTACAAGAATGCCGGTACGTGCGCGGCCAGTTTAAGTACCTGTTCGCTTCAAACACTTTTATTTATATCTTTTTGTTAGAAGAGATTCGTTGTTGTCGATTTGCTCATATTCGTATTCTTATTTACTGATGTAATAAACACATCCATTGATAGCGGCGAGAAAGTTGCGTCGCGTCGGGTGATGTTGTATGGTTTTATATTAAGTGAATACATCATTTTTGCTTTTATTAATAAAAATAATTAATAAATACAGTATAATCGTTTATGTATTTAAGTATGTAATATGTAGTCAATTTGAGTATAATTAAAATTAAAAAAAAATTAAATTAGCTTCACGATGTATCCCGCACACAGCAGGGTAGGCAGAGGGAACCTAGTGTTTTAAGACACTCCGTTCCCCACTTTCTGCCGAATTCTGGAGGCATTGCGTGTTGAGTATAATTTATTGTGTTATTTTCGTTTGTAATTGAATTTATAACTCGTTTGTTTGTAATAATATGGAGAAGTTATTTCGCACTCCCTACTCTACCTACATACCAAATTTCAACTTTTTAACTGTGTTGTCTGTCGGTCTGTCGGCTGTGAGGGTATATAGCACATAGTAAGTAAGAAGCCTTTCTCCAAACCAAACTATTTAGCTTTAAAGTTACGACGATCTGAGCCACTCTGCACGTGATGGTGGTAATTTACCAGATCGTCTCTGCATCGTCTCGCAAAAAACGCGTCTTTCGACACTATAGAGGGAATTAAAGTTAATAGGGTACTTCCGGTTGACCTAAAATTATGAAATCTGGCAACAATAAAGTTCAGCTTCACGCACACAGTAAGGCAGGTAGAGGGAATTCCACACTCCGTTTCCCACTTTCCGCTGAGTTCTGGCAAAAAGCCGCTAGGTCAAGTGGGGTATTAGATGAAAGGGCTCTGGCTAAGCTGAGCTTGAATTTCACAAAAAGCTCGAGACCTCCAATTTTTGTACGGGAACTCGGTGAGTGATCCCGACTCGCACTTGTCCGGTTTTTTTAAGCTTATACTCTTACTCTATAACCCGCATGAATGGGAATAGTACCCACAATCGTCGCGTTAACAGAAGAAGCAATGCCAACGCGCCACGACAGTCTTAATAATATTTATAGTGCTTCATAACTTATTATTATGTTTTATATGAAATAACTTTCTACACACGACCCGCAGTGCGCAGCGGACCCAATGCAATGAGTAACGATGTCGTTTGTAGGGAATGCGCGCGGCTGTAAAAACTGTTTATACTTTATAGGAACTCTGCAAGAGTTTATTAGAAAGAGATAGAAATGTCAATATTATTTTATGATTTATTTTATTTAGACTAGATTTATTTTCTAGTTCGCTGCATCCTGCATGTAGCAGACAGAGAGAACGTAGTGTACGTTAGAAACAGAAATTAAAGATGCATTTTGTCTTCACTGCCTACAAATGTCGCGTTTGCCATGACCTCTACAATAGATTTTTGTAAAAGAGCTTATATTTACATATATAAAATATTAGCATTATTTATTTTGGTTATATAATTTTTTACATAAAATAAATATTTAAAAACTTACAATAACTTATAAATATTAAGAAAAATTATAAAAAGCGGCTAAGAAACAGTCGAAAGCCAAGATCAAATAAGAAGGCAACCTTGAGTAGTATTGACCCGGCGGCTGACGCTGAGTGACGCGACGGGTTTTTGTCAACTGTCCACTGAGGATCAGTGATCTGTGACCGTCGGCAGGTGCAGGTTTGATTTCTATGATTAATGAGAACTTTCTTTATTTTTTAATTCAGTTATCGATAGCTTTTTATGAGATTTTGTCATTTGTTAAATAATTGATTGTTGTTGTTCTAAATAATTAATTGAATAATTTAAAAAATATTTATCGTTAAAAAATTTTTCAACTAAATTTTATACTTTTAATGCCAATCACCTACAACAAACATTCCACTTTATCACTTTTTCACGTCCTCTTCGATTTTAAGTGATGTATTTCGATATGTAAAAAGACAAAATCATATACATAAACCAAATGGCGGCGCGCGCCGGTGTCCCGTGATCACTCTGAATATCGGTAAAAACTATTGACAAACGTCAATAGAAATAGAAATCAAGCGGTTTGATGAACTCACTCTACAAACGTTGTAAAAATATTTGTTTCTTTGCGTTCAGAAGAGATTTATCAAAAGAAAAATAGAAAATACCCACTTGTCCCTACAAAAACAGAGTTCGAGGAACTACTTCCAGAGCTCGCTTAAGTGCATCAAGTATAAAAGCTTAATAAATAATTACCGGAGTAATTCGCATAACTCGGGGCATTCAACCTCTTCCGTGGCGGTTAGTGGCCAATCACTACTGGCTCAGGTGTGGCACTTCACTACATCACTAAGTAAACACTACACTACAATCACTCCGTGTAAAATCACTCACGATTTTGAACTGTAACGGTTTTGTTGGCACTTCCGGTTAGATGGAGCGACGTGCTGTCCAGGCAGAGGCCGGGCGGGTACTGTCGGCGCGCGCGCATGGTGCTCGAGACGAGGCCTCACTTAAGCCAACCTGCTCGAAGCTTTTTGCGGTAAAGCTGTAGGTACTGGGAAAAGATAAAAGTAAAACCGCTCCCACGCCTCGTTACTTGCCACTTCCGATATCGGTTGTATGCACATATTTTGACTTCTGTTGTGTGCACTTGTTATATTTTATTGTTCTTTTTAGAGCGTTGTACTCGAGCTAGTAAATGTAAATAATTCATTACTAAAAATAAGGACCGAATCTATTATATTATATAACCATCGCGTCTACAAGTAGACACTGCCGCACTGCACCTCGATTGCCCCTATTTGTAGCTTTCCTGCGTATATTGATAGTATTTAAGCATTTAAACTGTACACTTATTCAATTTATATTCAACTTAATTAAGAATTAATGCCCTACCAACAAACGCAATAGCGAGGCTGAATATACGAGTATATATTACAAGATCACACTCAACTAGCTTGTACATGCGGCTTCGCCCGCAAGCAGCTCCACTAAACATACAATAGGAATATTTTAAGTGCCCAAGGTCATACTGACTGTCTACAGGTACACTGATGTAGCCTAAAGCCTCTATAAACGACCTCTATCCAAGATGTTCATGAAATAAGCTCGTTCAATCCAAACCAATCTCTTCAGCTTTATAATATTATATAAATTATTTATATTATAAAGAAAACAATATAATGAGGCCGGTCGTAGCACAAGGGCACAAAGTATGACAGTTAACGCGACTGGTTGTGGGTTCGATCCCCAATCGGGGAAATTAAATATTTATTTAAATTAATGTTTACATTTCTTCGCTTTAGTGTCGAGGGAAAGCGCGGCGTTGAGTTCCGCCACTCGGTCAATGGCCAATGATTCGGCGGAAAGTGGGAAGCAGAGTGTCCTAACGCTAGTTCCCTCTGCTTACCCTGCTATGTGCGGGATAGAGTGTGAAACTGATTTATTCTTCATTTAATTCAATGACACACAACTGATATTTTCAATAAAATGATAAAGATAACACACATTGATTTACAATGTAGAGTTTGGAGGCTCTAACTTATCGCGTCTATATCAGGAGTGATACAAAGTGTCCATTACATTTACATAAACGGTTCCATCAAGATACACTCGTCCAGTACGCCGCAGTGTTCCGCCCACGACGGGCACTAGCCGTGGCAGTGACTAGGCCTGTGACTTTACTTGTTCATTGCGGCAGAGGTAGGATAGTAGTAGCGGGGTAGGCCGCTGGAAAATAGTGTATAGATACTCCGTTCCACAAGCAGTGCCAAATTTTCAAGATATTGTGTGTAGAGTGGCGGAATTCAACGCTGTGCTTTGTCTTTTTACCTTGCATGATTATACATATGTGTTTTTAAAATATGTATCGTTCTAAATTCACTTATAAACAAGGATTATATAATCATCAACTATAAATAATCTATGAGTAAACAGTAATATCTAAACTTCAGACTTTGCTTTTTGTTTTTTTTTATATTTATGAAATTACCTTGCGTGATAAGGAAATTTTTGGAGACATTGCACGTTCGGTGGTGAAACTCAACGCCACGTTTTGTCTTCTAACTTTTCCGATTAATAAATTTTACAATGTAAGTTTTTTTTAACTGATATATGTATGTTTCCTTACGTTATTAAATGTCCTTTAAGATACTCACGTTCATAGAATATCAATTTAATATTGGTGTTAAAGAAGGTTTTTAATTTTCTCTATACCTGCGCTGTTATTTGCAGGATACACGGTGGTAATATAAAACTTTTTATGTTTTTTAGACATTTTTAGTAATAAAGGATTGAATTATAAAGATATATTGGCTGTCAAAACACTCCACGCCTGTTCTCAGTAACACAAGCCGACGCAAATTTTTAGTTTATCATTTAATAACTTAACGTCGTCGTATCCTGCGCTCTATCCTGCAATAAGTAATTGCATACATTATATATCATAAAAGCTGATACAGCGAGCTTTCCTTACAAATACACTCACAGACAGACACTGCGCGACATTCATCAACTTAGCCACTGATAAAGATCTAGTTAATCTTGTAAGATTCTCAATAAGAAGTTGTCTTTGCCTTTGGAGCTGGCCTCAGTTCTTATTTGAAACGGACAGACGCACCGTTATGATATTATCTATTATACGAGTATATGTGAATAAAGAAACCGGACAGATTACTGAGTGAGTTATTATACGGTCCTCGTCGTCATACATCATATTGACATTAACAATTACATGCGTCGACCGCTCGTAACACCAATCTGGCAACTTATTTGCTGTTTTTGTCTTATCATACCACAATATAATGAAATATTTAAAGTTTTGTTTTTCGACCATTTTAAACAACAGCTGCTTATTAAAGTAATTTTAGGATATTTTCTTTTCATTAAACATTTTCCATATTTTGGCATCTACAATTTACATTAAAAGAACCTACGCTAAACTAAGCTTGCATTCCATAGAGTCACTGTGCCAGGGTGAGAAGATGTGATCCAAATGTAGCGATATTACGAATTATTACGTGGACCTGGGCCTGGTTTATTAATAGAAGAAAATCAGACAGATACATATCTATCTAAAAATTCCGAAGGCTATGTTTTCTATGCCAAGAGATCCTTAGCTAAGGTTTTTTAGATTTATAAAGCAACATGAGGTGATTGGCTCATACATTACGTTTTCGACAGGTGCGCGGTCTAGTTGGTTATAGAAAATAATTAAATTATGTGCAATTGCTGAAGATAAAATAAATGCAAATATGTCACAATATAATAAAGACGGCCAAGCTTTATAAATGAGGATAAATGAAAGGGGAAGAGTAAAAAGAAAAGGAAACATGCCTTAGCTGGCCGAAGTGTGCAAAGCAAAAAACTTTTTTAAAACTTTGTACCTTTTTTATCTTTATACGAGTACATGTCACTGGTTAACATAGTGATCTGTTTTACTGTTTTTTACTCACAGCAAATTTCTTTTTATTTTAATTTATTTATCGATTAAGGATTAAGAACTAAAGATTAAAAATTAAGTATTGTCAATTTAGGATTAAAGGTTACGGATTAAGGATTACGGCTTCTTTGAGGATTGAGGATTGGAGACAAAAAATTATGGATAATGGATTGAGAATTGAAAATTAGAGAATAAAGTTTATGAGTACAGATCACATGCTACGTATTAAAAGTTTCGAATTAAGAATTACCATTGAAATATTACGGTATAAAGATTATGAATTGGATATTACAAATTGAAGATTACAGATTGTGGTCTACAGGATTAAGTTTGCGGGTTTAATATCAGGGTTTAAGGATTACGAATTATGAATTACGGAATAAAGATTGTAGATAAGGAATCGTGGATTACGTGATACGGTTTACGTATTACGAAATAAGAAATACGGATTACAGATTACGAATTATGAACAGTTAATTATTGATTAACGATTTTCCGATCTGATTTATCAATTACGCAGCGTCCCGCACACAGCAGGCCTGCCTACGCAGAGGAAAACTAGTGTTAAAACACTCCGTTCTCCACTTACCGCCAAAATTTGGAAGTATTACGTTTCGATCAATGCCGCGCTTTGCTTCGACACAGAGCGAAGAAATGGAAATATTAATTTAAGCAAATGTTTCATTTGCTGCGCCGCGACTGGCCTCAGTGGCCTTGTGTATTAACGATTATGGATTATCCGATATTTGGTAATCTATGGTAGTGGGGACCTAGTTTCAAGACATTACGTGAAACTAATTCATTCTAATGTATGGAAATCGAACCAACAACCGTTGCGCTTACAATCATTTTATGCATTATTTAGTATAAAATAATCCCAATAGAGTCTGAGCGATCGATCGCCTCGCACTCAATAATAAAATTATAAAACACGCCGCTCCGCCGGTCCACCGCTCTCGCGACTGATAAATCTTACTTGTTATGGAGTGTGACAGTTAGTGCTAATTGCTGGCGACAAATAAAGCTGTTTCGCGGAACTGGCAACGAGGGGACGGAGCAAACGGTGGTGGTTGGTGGAGTTGTTTGTGGTTATTGGGATATTTAAATTTATTTATTTTATTTGTCTCGACAATTGATTCAATTGATCTTAAAGTATTCGTAAATATTGTATATTAAGTTTGTAATTCATTGTGGAATAGGAATAAGTAAAACTGTACTAAAACTTATTAAATACATGAATAATCATAATGTGCACTGTTGTTTATAAAATTTGTGAAATTCTTTCCTCAATGAGTGACTAATAGACAACAAGACAAGACTACTGGATTTAAATAGTAATAAAATGTTGGTATATAAGTAGGTTAATAGAGTAGGAGAGCACTAAGAATAGGTGTTTTGAAGTACCCGCGGCAATGGGAAGAAACGAGGACATCAGTTATGCATCTTTAAGGCTAGTTTCATACAAAGTAAAAACAATTTAATAGTCATAATACATCCTTAATATGTCCGAGAGAAATCTTAATTGTGTCGTTCATTAGAAACGAGCCATTACTCAAGTGAGCGCTAGGAACTAACTCAGCAAAAACTGTACTTCCAACGCGAGGTAGAGTCGACCTGCTCTCTCGTTGCACCGCCCTACGTTAGTTGCAGTCTTGCACTTTCTCTTCAGTACCTACTGTGTTTGGAGCCAGCTTTTAATAAGCTCGCGTTGTGTGCCACACTGCGTGGTTGTGATTGTACAGCGTTGATTAGGTTTTAAAGCTACTATTTGCCTAAGCTTTTGAGAGCTTTTATGTAAATTAAACTGTATAGAAGTGAGCATAGCTTTAGTGAGCTTCAGACCAGTCGTGGCGCAGCGGCACAAAGTGTGACTGTAAAATCGACTAGTTGTGGGTTCGATCCCCACTCGAGGAGATGAAATATTTATTTAAATTTATATTTCCATTTCTTCGCTCTGGTGTCGAGGTTAAGCGCGGCGTTGAGTTCTGCCACTCAACACGCAATGCCTCCAAAATTCGGCAGGAAGTGGGGAACGGAGTGTCTTAACACTAAGTTCCCTCTGCCTACCCTGCTGTGTGCGGGATACAGCGTGAAGCTGATTTAATTTAATTTTATAAAAGCTGTTTACGTTATCAATATTTTAATACAGCAGGCCCGTCCAGCCGCCGTCGGGTCGTCGGCGGGCTCGGGTAACTCTACACTGACGTTCATTTTACGCCTTCTGAACGATATTTAAGCCCTGTTGTGTAGTACTTTGAAAGCTTAGCAGCTCTCACTGACTATTATTGTTGTGACATAAAATAAGCTCATTTCTGATATATGAACTATGATCTTAAAATATAACTGAAATCCAATTATTAAATACGGAAGACACTTTTAATATAAATTTTAATTTTTAATTTTTTTTGGTTAATTGTAATGAAAATTTCAATATACAATTCACAAAATCTTTTAACAATAACTAATAATTAATAAAATATTTTTGTTATATACAAAAAAGTTTGACAAACAAATACATTTTTCAATGAAAAACTTGACTTTTACTTCACAATATATCTTATAGTTAGTGGTCAAATTTAATAAATTAATTTTATTTTATTATTATTTTAAAAATATAAAGTTATATGTATTGGTGAGATAATATTCTATTATGTAAAAATATTTAACGCTCGTAAGTTACAGACGGACATAGTAGATACTTTTTTTTTAAAAAAAGCTTCAGTTTCACTCCCAGTGGAGCACTGAGCTAACCTGCCCAGCGCCTGGAACGTAACCCGATATCTACCAGCCAAGAGACGGCGCTTAACCGCACTGCTTACTACCTTTATCGCTTTTACTTCATATTACTGTGAACGCAGTTTCTTTAAAATTAAATGAATTTTAGTAATATTCCAAAATTAATACCTAAAAATACTTTTTTATGTACATTGAAAAATATACTAAGATTTCTTTAATATAATTATTTCTTCACAATTTCATCCCTTGAGATAAATTTGATAGAAAAATATTAAAAAACATAACGTAAAAAATGTGAACGAAGCGGGGTTCTAACCTGCGTACTTTAGAAACCAAATTTTAAAACATTTTCAAATAAAAAAGATATAGTTTTTTTCAAATATTTTTCTATCCTTAGTGTGTAATAACATTATGAAAAGATGTTAGATCTCCGGAATGGACTTATTAAAGTATGTAAATTCGCTATTAACTAACATTAAAAACGAAGTATTACTTATAAACTTACTTAAGTTCACTTTAAATAACTTAACAGCTTTTACAATAAAGCTTTTAAGCTCCAATCATAATTATTGAAGAAACTTATAAGAAGATTACAAAACCTTACAATAATTATTTTTTACAGAACACTGCAAAAATTAATTATTATTTTAATTTTTTTAACAAATTTCCATATAATCACATACAAAAAGAGCGGCCGTCATGTCGCAGTAGTATAACGTCAGACTATGTATGCGACGGTTGTTGGTTCGATTTCCAATGGGGAAAATGAATGGCAACAAGACAACACGCGACGTTGATTTCCTCCGATGAACACAATGTCTCGAAAACTAAATGTAAAGTGAATGACAAATCTTACCACCAGGTTAACTCTGCCTACCCCGCTATTAGCGGGATACAGCGTGAAGCTGCTCCAAAAGATAAATAGAGGTAGCAAAACGCTAGTAAAGTGATACGACAGTAGAACAATTGAAGATATATCTGTATGTATATAAGTATATAATACACGTGAGATACACAAGTAAGCTTTGTGAGAAGGCAGCGAGGCGGGCGGTGTCAGGTTACGCGGCGCTGACACAGAACGGAGCTCAACCCGAAAATATAACATGACTTTAAACTTAATACTCGTCTTCATTGAATATAAATGTTGGGAATATTCTGGACAGTTTTGTTTTATGTTGCGGGAAAAAAGACCCAAATAAAATTCGAATGAACTCTACCATATGAGCATCGAACTCAAACCATGTTTACAGTCAGATGTAGCGTCATATCATGCGTTCATTCACAACCATTACATCCATTTCATATCAGTTATCTATCTATATATATAAAAGGACTTGTGCTGACTGACTGAGGTAAGGCGCACGCAGAGCCGTAACCGCTGTGCGTAGAAACGTGAAATTTGGGCATATGTTTATTTTCATATTCTGGACATCCACTAAGAAGGGAATTTGAAAAATTATAATAATAATAAATAATAATAATAATTTATTCATATCAAAATTAAAATTTTAACCCTAAAGGAATGAAATAGGGGTTGAAAGTTTGTATGGAAAAAAAATTAATCTGTACCGATTTTTATAACATTTGAAATTCAGATTCTTAAAAAAATTTCCTTGAACACGTGTTTCATGGTTTTTAAGAATTCACCCCCTAAGGGTTCAAATAAGGGGTTGAAAGTTTATATGGAAAAATCTTTAAATTGCCACCGATTTTTATAAAAATTTTAATTCAGACTGTTAA
>DWQW01007679.1:0-14714 GCA_018249695.1 Heliconius erato demophoon | reverse complement strand
CTCATCCATTGTTCACGAGCGTAAGAAGGTTGTACATTAGAAATAAATAATTCATTACAAAATGATGTAATACACCGCCCACATATGTTATTTGTTTACTATTATAATTCAACATATTATAATATATTTTTTTTTATTCATCAGGAAAATCCAAAATGTTTTAAACATGATTAGACGGTAGTTGGCTTCGTATGACTTCACCCTCGCTCGCAAAGAGTTTTTTTAATTTATTGATAAATATTTTTTATTCCAATATAAGGCAAATTATTAACTTAAAGTTTTTGTAAAAAAATATACTTGATTTTCAACGGATATTCAAATCTAAGACGTCAAAATGTAGCGAGCGGATTCCTGTAATTTTAATAAAGCTTAGAAATAAATTTGCATTTCAAATATTTAAACGCTACTGCTATGGTTATAATTGATCAATTATGTAAATTCCGAAACACATCAGAGAGCAGGAAATATCTCAATTTTCTGACAGGCTGAATTTTAAACATATAAACCTATCTTATTTCATAACATTATATACTCCAAAATAGTTTAAAAATTAAATATGAATTAAATATTACTATAATATTTTTTTTTTCAATGCATTCGGTCCCCACACGTAAGAATGATTTTATCCATATTATATGTGAGAACTGCGCTTTGTCTCGACACCAGAGCGAAGAAAATTAAAATATAAAATATTTCATTTCCTCTATTGTGAATCGAACTCACAATCTATCGTATGTGACTCTAAGTCACACTTTGTCTCCTTGCGCCACGACTGACATCATTTTATATTTTTAACGCTAATGCATATGCAAATGTCAAAATTATTTATTTTCCTGCATTTCTTAAAATCCATAATATTAAGCTTATGAGTAATTCGTCGCATATCTACTTATATACATTTACCTATGAAGTTTTTAAAGACGCCAGGGCCATTCTAATTATGCGAGTTGTATTTTATTGTTAGTATATTGTGGCTTAAAATACATTGCACACGGAATGAATATTATGTCATTTCTTGTTTTATTTTTTATTTCATTGTCGAATTCACAAATATATAGATTCTTGCATGAATGATTTTTTACAATATTGAATGTATTTGAATCATCACATCCGGATAACTTGTGCTGGCTATCGTGAAAATAGGTGTGTTATACAAATATATAGTTGTTTAAGAGTTCTTCAACCTCTAGTAATATCATTATTTTTTATTAATCTTTAGAATAGCTCTAGATTTATGAGTTTGAATAGACTTGATTTAATGACTTGGTTTAAATCGAAATATAAATAAGCGTCTTGATACTAATGGTTTATAAAACAGATTAGTCATTATAATAATTTTCGATTGTAAGTATAAGATATGAATATATTTGACAACATTTGTAATATTCTTAGGAAAATAAAATTTTATTGACTCAATGATTGACAAAATATGAGGCCAGACGTGTCGCAGAGGCACAAGTATGTGACTATAGATAGTAGACAGAATGACAGGTTTGATTCTCACTCAAGGAAATGAAATATTCAATATTTTCATTTCCTCGCGACGAACGAGACAAAGCGCGGCGTTGAGTTCCGCCACTCAACACGCAATGCCTCCAGATTTCGGCGGAAAGTGGGTAACGGAAGCAGGGTGTCTCAACACTAGATTCCGTCTGCCTACCCTGCTACGTGCGGGATACATCGTAAAGCTCAAGAAGATTGATAAAAATTTTATGGTTACATTTAAAAATATATATTGTTATTTTCTTAAAAATTCTTTCGTTTTTAAATATTTTTATAGGTACTATTAAATGCTAAGGATGATTTCAAGTACTTGAAACGTTATTTATTAGTTTATTGACCTTTTCTATTGTGTTATTAACTGTGAAACTCTTAAACAGTATTAATCGTATTTTGAAGTGAAAATTCACATTTCGAAGAATTTGGAGTAGTCCGTAGTTACGGGTAGACTGATGTGGCATTCGCCTATCAGGTGATTTAAATATCAAGTATGTCTAGAAAAGATTTTTTTTCTAGGTCTAGTTTTGATTACGCGGCGGATTTCATACAAAATGATGCAAAAATAATGTATAAACGCTTATGTTTTTTGGTTGCGTTGGCTTAATTTTTTCTATGCTCCAAAAGACTGATAGATAGATCTACATATTTAACATTAATTTCAACTTGCCTTGATTTTCAGATCGCATGAACGCGGTAAGTTGTAATTAATGAATCAAGGACCATCTTTTTAATCGACAAAAATAAGTCTTGACAGACGTAGGTATGATAAAGTTTTATTTTTACTTTTAGTAGCAACCAAGTTTTTTAATAAGGTCTTTAAAAAAAATTATAAAATTAAAACCTTGACTGCATAAAAGTAAAAAAATATAAAACAAGCCTAATAGTATATTAGGATTGACGATAGTTGAAAAAAAGATTAGATAAGGGCCACGTCTCTACCTAAATGAATAAATCTCTCAATTATTTCTATTTAACATCGTGTTTCTACTATTCACCTGTTTTAAACATAATTGTTTTCTTTTATACGACTATTTATATGATATTTATATTTTCCAATATTACCGGAAAAATTATACTGCTCCAAACACACATATTACCTATAGACCTAGGCTAGGAATTACTGCAGAATCATGTGTCCATAACACATGATTTAAAGAAGGTGGCTGGCATCGCCTGGATGCAGTTACCCAAGACCCCAGGATGGTTGGCAATAGGCTGCGAAAAATATTCAATTACTTATAATCCTGGTAGTGGTGTTGGTGGAATTAGCGCTGGAATACCAGCTACTGGCAGTGTAGATACCTATATGATGCTTAAAAAAATAACAAGATCTGCTTAAAACTCCAAGGACATTTGTATGACACACTAGACTTTAAAATTGATAGATCAAAATCAAAATGTACACTTTACTTGTACTCTTATTTTTTAATATTATTCCTGTTCCTGGCTAATTCTCCTTTAATAGCAATTATCTTTTAATTACACCACCGGTCGGAAACTTCGTGTAGACATTAATGGTATTTCACCATACCATACCACCCAGCGGAAAAAATACATTCTTACGAGGTGAAATCGAACTTATAGCCATCCTGTTTGCAGTCAGACGCTATCTCACTTTGCACAACATGACGCGCGACGGCCTGAATTCTCAATATTTTTTATTTGTCAATACCAACAGCCTATCATAATAGACAACTTTTGCTAATGCGGCATTTTATTATTTTGTATAGTTTAGCAGCAACTTAATAGTTATGGGTTCTTCATGACACATTCCAGATTAAAATGTTTTATTGTCTATGAAAAATGTTTACAGGACTGCTTTACTTTGCTTACAGGATTGCTTTTCCAGTACTCCGTTATTTCCTATAGTGAAGCTGGGTTAACTTTGATCCTGCATTAGGTGTGCCAGTCGTTAATGTATATGTATACTCGTATGTACTAAGATTCGTATTCTATTATTGTGTTTATATATCATCTTCTCAATGTACAGACAAATTTTACTTCTTTTTTATATTATAATTAATAATTTAAACCTCTTAATAGAGGTTACCATTCTGAAAAAAGTTCATGTTCAAGTTTATTTCTGAAAGTAATTATGAAGGCATTGTTTATTTTAAATCACATTCAAATTAATTTTAGTAAATTTTGTATTTGCTCAAATTTAATTATCATTCGATTGTCTATTACGTTACAAATAACAAATTAAACAATAATAGATTTGTGCCGTGTGATCCCGGCCTAGAATAGGATCATCCTGGTACTGGTGGTGTCGTAAGAGACGACTAAAGTACGTGTGGTAGAGTCACGTCGCCAGCAATGGCAACACGCATGGGCAGACTCGACCGGATCATTACCACCCCCGGCATTTAAAATCGGCGTGACGTAGTGGCCACTTCGTTTCGCATCAGGTAATGCCGAGCTCCGGCGCCCAACTCACCTTAAAGTGGCAACGCACCTGTTGCTCCTCTGGTGTTGCACGTGGTCGTGGGCGGCGGTAATCACTTACCATCAGGTGACCCCAACGCTCGTTTGTCTTGTCTTTTCCATAAAAAAGAACTATCTCAAAAGGGTTTGTCTACCTACATTAAAAAAGATAACATTTTCCTTAATGTAAATTATGCGCACTTACAACATTGGTATGAAAAAAGACAAACAATATTATTCTACTTCAAATAAAACTAAATAAATGTTAGACATTTTATTACTTACAACCAATATAAATATCTATACGCATTTGCAATTGGGCAAACTTTTAACAAATTAAAATAAATAAAAAATGTAAGACGTAACCGACGCAGTAAATACTATCTTGCGTGCTTTGAATTTAAATCTTTTTCATTTGTCTGAAAAATGTTAATGAACTCATAGTACCTTCTGACTAGATTTTATATATTTAAATGCAAATATTAATAAACTGCGGCCGGTCGTGGCTCAGCGGCACGAGGTGTGACTGCAAAACCGACTGGTTGTGGGTTCGATCCCCACTCGAGGAGATGAAATATTTACTTAAATTTATATATATTTCCATTTCTTCGCTCTGGTTTCGAGGTTAAGCGCGGCGTTGAGTTCTGCCACTCAACACGCAATGCCTCCAGAATTCGGCAGAAGGTGGGGAACGGAGTGTCTTAACACTAGGTTCCCTCTGCCTACCCTGCTGTGTGCGGGATACAGCGTGAAGCTAATTTAATTTTTTTAAATGCAAATATGATTTGTACTTAAAACATATATTATGTTTAATTTCGTTGTTTTGAGAACATTATGTTAACTATTCATATTTTTTACGCTTCTCCTGTTGTAATCTTTTATAAATATTACATAAAGCCAGCTTTTAACTTATGGTGTTTCGCCTACTTAAAACACTTATTGCAAAATGAGTTGGTCGAAAGCTCACTTGATAATTTTGGGCATTTAATATGTCATAAATAACCATGTGTTTTCGTTGTAAGTATCTGTACTTACAACGTTATTAACTAAATTATGCAGGTTTGAGGTAGATTATATGGAAAAATATGTGGCGTTTATATAAATACATGCTTTATGGCATAATTTATTCAAGTATCACAACAGAGTGGCACCGACGTGGTTCCAACTGATTGTACATAATTCCATTTAGAGCAATTTTAGTTTTTAAAAATACGTCTCTACAATATATCGTGAATTTAAACATATTAATATTTGCACGACAATAATTTTAATTATTTTTCATAATTAGGTGCAGTTCGCGAGACTTAAATTTGCATTTGTGAGTGTTTATAATAGTAGAGTCAAATAAAAGATAATTAAAAATAAAATCTATTATTAGAAATCAATAAAAAAATCCCATCCAAACAGAATGAAGTAAGTCGTGGCGTGGCAGGGGCAAAAGCTTGCGACTGTAATCGCGACAGGTTGTGAATTTGATTCCCACTCGTATAAATGAAATATCTACTATTTTTAGTTCTTTCACTTAACATGCAATGCCTCCACAATTAGTCGGAAAGTGAGTAACGAAAGTATGTTAATAGGAACAGAGTGTCTTAACAAGTTAATACTAGGTCCCCAGGTCCCCTTTTGCCTACCCTCCTATGAGCGGGGTACACCGTGAAGATAAAAAAATACAGCACTAGAAAAAAATATTAGTTCTTCTATATCGTCTGACATAGAAGAACTAATATGGATTGGATCCTCATAATTTACACTCGTCTTACAACAGCGTTGTATTCACAATGTTTGGTCACGTACATTTTTCCATTCTGGTACAGTGATAGTGCCAACTTCATCTACTAATCTTGATACATTACACACAAAAATAAAATATTAAGAATTAAATATGTGACCCTACTATCGGTACAAGAAATGTAGGCCGGTAGTCAAAAACAGTATAGGTAAACAGGTTTGGACACATCACAAATACCTCTAATCTAATCTACCAGAAAATGCTATTGACCTCAATGATGTTATATTGGTATATTTTAATATTTTACAAAAATATTTCTTTTCAAATATAGGTAATTATAATTATTTCACTTTTGCTTTTAGTCCTGTAACAGCATAGATTGAATTTTCCTTCCTGAAAAAAAAATATAAACGAAATTAAAGGTATTATATTAATCTATGAAATAAAGAATAATATCTCTATTATACTTATAAATAAGTAGTAGTAAGGTATTTTATTAGTAACATTTATGTTTATTTATTATTTCATTAAATTAATATACAGTAACATGTTAAATTAGTTGAATTATTGACCCATTGACCAAATTCCTAATTTGCTAATCTTAGCTGAACTTTTAACTTGATTTTGAGATAAGAATCTGATTAATGTTGCTACCTGTCTCTATTAATAATAACGAAATATAAGCAATACTTACATATGTATGCCCATAGGCACATGCATATTTAAAAATAAAAAAATATTAGAGATCTCTTAGTATCATTTCATTTTCAAATGCATTAAATACTTATTTTAAATGACATTTAAATTATGCCTAACGTATTTAT
Source organism: Heliconius erato demophoon (assembly GCA_018249695.1). Lineage (NCBI taxonomy): Eukaryota > Metazoa > Arthropoda > Insecta > Lepidoptera > Nymphalidae > Heliconius > Heliconius erato. The sequence continues at coordinate 8,234 of DWQW01007679.1, read as the reverse complement.
ATTTTATAGTATGTGTTGTAAAAAATTGGTCGTGCATTATTAAAACATTATTAAAACAAGCTTTACAGACGTAGGCAAGGGAAAATTGAGTGGCGGAACTCCATGCCACAAACTTAAAACTAGGTGATTTCAAATTATAACCAAAATTATGTTCATTTTTGTAATATAATTAAATTTACAATAGCCACAAAAAAAAATATAAAAATACATTTAATTTATTGAATATTGAAAAAAATCAAGTGGGAATCGTCTTGTCCACCGAGATTTCCGAACCAACTCCAGGATTGTAGGTCAACAAGAAATACAATTAATTACTTATAAAGATGATAAACAAGTTTGCGAACGTAAGCACTCATTTTGTATGGAATTAACTAAAATTACTATAAATTTTTACTTTTTCAGTTTTTTCTTTATATTTGGTGTATTGGTTTCGATTAGACGGAAAATTTAAACAAAATACAGCAAAATCGATGCATAAATGCTCATATCTTTTGATTGCGTCGACTTGGAAGCCTTTCTCTTGAACCTGTGCTCATAGCGACGTAGAACTAAACTTTTATATTAATTTTAGCTTGTTACCTCCACGCGATCTTAAGATCAATGGTCTTGACAGATGGACAGACGGACAACAAAGTGATCTTATAAGGATTCCATTTTTTCCTTCTGAGGTACTGAACCCTAAAAGGAAAAATAAATCAGGCCACGAAAGTACGCCTTCACAATTTTGAATGATTACTCCAAATCGTGAGTAAAACTGTATTGGGCAACATTTCACAAAACGCTTCTATGCTACGCTACGCTATGTACTACGACAAAACCGTGACAACTATCAAAGACAAATACTTGTTATCTTATGAATAATGCCGATTACGTTGAGCAAACACACATAAACACTTTAGTGCATTTTTCATATATTGTTATGGTACACAGGGCGTGCAAAAAAATCAAATATAATGTAGTTATTTCTATTCAACTTTTTTTTTGGTTCGCGATGTATATGGCACAGAGCAGAATAGGCAGAGAGAACCTAGTGTAAAGACACTCCGTTCTCCATTTTTCTCTGAAACTTTTCCCACACGAATTAATTAATGACAAATTAAGTGCAATGTGCTTTTAATTTAATAAAGAACCGTTACTTTTATAGCGATTTGATTATACCTTTACTGAACACTTATATAATAGAAACCTTTAATAATTATGAAAGATAAAAAAAATTATAAAATATCAAGCCGTCATTCACTCACAATAAGGTAAAGTAACTATAAGGTAACAATTCAATTGCAATTTTAAAAAAAATACTAATATTATAAAAGCAAATTCACGTTAAATACAGTAGGTAATATTAGTGATATTTCGATGTATCTGCTATAAATGATTAGCCGTCGAATCTTGTCAATGCATATAAGATAACTTTAAGCATTGTTACGCAAGTTACGCAACTGGTACTCTCCGATTTATTAAGTACATGACAAGTTTAGCGTATCAATCGAAAAAAGTGGGTACATTTTGACACAGCCTGTGCATGCAGACGGCGCGCGAGTACGAGTCACCTAGATGTCGCGCCTATTGTCGGCCGCTGGGTGAGCCGCTACCTCACCATACATTACCTCACACTCTCAATATTGGGTTACGAGAATTTTTCTTCAAGGTCCACTTTTAGGAGTAAACAGAGCCAGTATAAAGGCCATCACTAGCAACAATGATACACAGTTGAGGCTCAGTAACTCGTGCGAATATGTATGCACCTACCGCCGTTTTATTTTGTAGTATATTAGGTACGTACCAACATATTAGGTTTATAATTACTTTTTCTTCAATCGCAATTTTTTTTTTTTTTTTCAATATTTACTGATGTGCAATTCCATTAATTTTTATTTTATTTTAGGAGTCGTTGTATGTTACAACATACCACGGGAGTTGCCTTATAATGTAGGGCCAAACGATCCATTTGCCGTGGAAGTAAATCCTAATTTCAGCTTTGAACCATCTCAACGACTATTTTGGGGCAGCGGTCAAGGAAGCAATCAAGTTGGCGGAAATCCAAGCCTATGGACGAAATTGACAAATAAATTTCCTTTCTTAGAAAACATGTTTGGGCGTATGGAGCTACCGACACAATATGGTGTACCACAACAACAATATGGTGTACCACAACAACAATATGGTGTACCACAACAACAATATGGTGTACCACAACAACAATATGTCGTACCACAACAACAATATGTCGTACCACAACAACAATATGGTGTGCCTTCAAATTTTCAACCACAATATTATAATAGGGAGTATCGCCAGCATTTGTTTCCGGCCGGCCGCGATGTTGGGCTGACGGACGACGCTGTGATCGTGACGCCTCCGCATGTACCTATAATCCCACAGCCAGCACCACAACCAATACCTCAGCCTGCTCCTGAGCCTTCTCCTGGGTACAACTACAATAGACCTCAGTATAGACTGGAACTGCCACGAAAATAAATTCGATTACATTTTTATATATGTATGTGTCTTTAATTTAACTTATGAGCTTAGTGCTAAGGAGCTTTTCAAGAGTTCGAATATGATAAGGAGGCTTGTTCAACAGTATTATGATTATGTGTTTAACTAAATAAATATAAGATAAAAACTTTTTTTGCTTATTTTATTTAAATCTTTATTTTTAAAGGACCTTTTTATCTTATATGTAATCAAGTTAGTGATAATTAAATATTTTATTAAAATTTCATAAGAAAATATGTGACAATAACATTTTGCGTAAATGACTAAATAACAATTTTATAAACTCATTAATTAGAAACGGAGGCATATTGATCATAATATCCTTTGCCATAAGAATCTACGCCGACGGATGTGCTCGCAGATACCGAACGACCTACAACGGGCCCAAATTGACGGGCAGATTCACCAGCACTGAAAATAAGAAAGAAATAATTATATTATTTACTTATAATAAAAATTATATAAATATCCTTCTTACTAATATTATAAATGATTAAAAAAATAAATAAATGATATCAGCTTCACGCTGTATCCCGTACACAGCAGAGTAGGCAGAGGGAATCTAGTGTTAAGACACTCCGTTCCCCACTTACCACCAATTTCTCCAGAACACAGCAGGGTAAGACAGAGAGAACCTATTGATAAGAAACTCGTCGGTTCCTCACTTACCGCCGAATTTGGGAGGCATTGCGTGTTGAGTGGCGGAACTCTACGCCGCGCTTTGCCTCAGCACCGGGGCAAAGAAGTGGAAATATAAATTTAAATAAATAATTCATTTCTTCGAGTGGGGATCGAACTCATAACCAATCACATTTACAGTCACAGTTTGTGACCCTGCGTTACGACTGGCAAGTTTGTGAGGATGGATGTTTATTCCACTTTTACGTAAAAAGTATTATATTAATATGATGAAACTTTACAATAATACCTATAGCTTATATGTACGCCTGTGTAACACTTTTTAGTCGCTAATTTATAACGAAATGTGGTTGATTGTTTCGATAGCTTATAATAAAATTTTAATATTATTTTAGCCTATTTTTCGCACTCTGTCAAAACAAGAGTAGGTTGAGATCCACCACACCATATTTGGACGAAACGTAGAAAACCGGGTGACTTCACATTACGTTCTATGCTCGCTGCTTTACTTTATGTGGTATAAAGCGTAAAGTTGGTAAAAATAAATAGATATGTAAAATTTATGGTCAACCCAGAAACCTAACAACGCCTATGCCCATTAAATGTAATTTTTTTTTTCAAATGAATGTGAGGACAATGCTGGTGGTCCAGCTTTACAGGGACATCGGTTCGAGATATTCTATATTTAAGTAATGGCAGCACAAACATACACTATGTAGCAGGAAGATAAGCTAAAATGTTTTGAAAAGAAACGTTATAGACGTTTAAATTGGGCTACTAAGACATAACTAACGATACCTCAATTATGTAAAGAATATATATAGAATATTACATAACCCTCCCTTAGCAGTCGGGAATAAAAAAAAATTTGTAAAAACAAAAACCCCTACTGCATAGTAAAACTAAAAAGAAAATAAACAAGTCCAAGTGTAATTCTTCAATCAATAAAATCTTTTCCAGGAACTCCGCATAATTTAAAGAGGTGTACAAATATTTTTTTTATTTTTCACTTTTTTGTTAGAATTCATTATGGTAATCATAATCACGATATACCTTTTTGAAATCCTCGTAGTAAGTTCTTGAATTTGAGACCCATATTGTGGTATTCGAAACGAAAAATTTTTTTTTCACTAAGTCCAATGGCGTCCCACAGCCGCCATGATTGTTTTTATTTAACGTCACCTATCTAAGAACACTTGGGCTGCTAATATGAATCTAACGATACCTCAATTATGTAAATCCGTTTAGCGGTTCTGGAGATATGAGGTAATAAAGAATAATACATACATACAAGATACGCGCGAAAAATATAACCCTTCCTTAGCAGTCGGGAAAAATAGCCTCAGTGTTTTTGCCTTTTTAAGATTTTAGGCACATTTCTGCTTAAAGTGAAGTAAAATTCACCTTTGATTTACTCGACTGTACTTATATATTAATTTGCCACCGAAATAGGGCGCTATCATAAAAATTTTAAAAACAAAATATTAAATTTTGAATATAAAAGGTAAGATTTTCGATATTTTGAAATTTTGCCAATATATTTTGACAGTTTCAAACAAATGCAGCATATGCACGTAGCCAATGGTCACGTTTTTTTTATTTTCAAATTAAAATACGTAAAACATGTCATTGCTGGTAAATTGTGTAGTTGTTGTGTGCCAATATCATAGGTGTGCACTAGTGATTTGAAAATAAATCATACTGAAAGAGTGCGTATGGACCACTGAGATTTACTTAGTCTTCTTATTTTCATATGGTTTCTAGTAACAGAATAACCAACAGAATTAATCGTATTGAAACTTGGACGGAATGTAGTATATGAAGAGATCCATATATCCATGCCATTTACTGTCATGTATTCTGGCAATAAAAACCTTCTGAAATGCCATAAGAGTTCCAAAAGAAAGAGCTTCGAAAATAAGAAATAAGAAAGAAGTAAAAGAATTAATCAAATAGCATTAAATACCCGAAAGTTATCAAACGCAATAAAAGGGCCGAAATAGAACTGAGAATAAAACCGCCAAGAAGATCTACAAAATATAAAAAAACAACTACAAAACAAAAAAAAACCCACCAAAGAATAAGAAAAAAATTATCCATTTTATTTTTTAATTCTTTGGTGGATTTTTTGTTGGGTTTTAAGGTACATTACAAAGAGCCTATTGTTTGACGATTGGATCCAGTGCAGCATTTGCACTGTATGGTGGCTTGATAAATGTACATTATACATCGGAATTGGTATCTACAAGTGCGATTTATACGACTAAAAAAATATTTGTAAAAACAAAAACCCCGACTGCATAAAACTAAAAACAAAATAAACAAGTCCAATAGTTTATTAGGATTAACAGTCTAGTCTTAGTTTCCACTAAGTCCAATGGCGTCCCACAGCCGCCATGATTGTTTTTATTTAACGTCACCTATATAAGAACACTAGGGCTGCTAATACGAATCTAACGATACCTCAATTATGTAAATCCGTCCTGGAGATATGAGGTAATAAAGAATAATACATACATACAAGATACGCGCGAAAAACATAACCCTTCCTTAGCAGTCGGGAATTAGCATGCGTACTCTTGTGGTATCATAAACACTCATGACGACTGCCATGCGACTCTTGTGGAAAAGTAAATACAAGAGTGTGCAATTGTTCTTGATCTCAATTATAATAATAATTAAAGAACGAACAATTTTAAATTGATTCTTCATATATTTTATAAAAGCTGATTAGTTGGTCACTGAAATAAACATTTTGAGTTTGCAATGAAAGGACCATTATTTGTCTTATATCATCTTACCTTACTATTTATTCCAATATTAATAATTTCTTTCGTTAATTTTACTTATTATTTTTTGCTCATTTTAATTAGTGAGGTTTTATTCTAATATAAAAAAGAGATTACGTTTAGATACTTATTATTTTTTGTTCATTTTGAATAGTTAGGGGTATTATTTTAATATAAAGAATTCTCTTTAGTTATGTTTATTTATAATTTGAAATAAGGAGAGTAGTTTTTTCTAACATCAAGAATTTCCCTTAATTACTATTATTTATTATGTTTGTTCGTTTTAATTACTTGGGTATTATTTCTAAGATAAGGATTTTTTCTCTTACTCATATGTCTACTTATTCTTATTTTCGTTTTATTTTAATTATTATTGAAGTTTATATTTTCTTACTATTTTTATTGAAAATTGAAAATATATTAAATAAAGATTCGTATAGTTCAGGCGGGCGAAGCCGCGCGAGTCCGCTAGATAAATTACTTAAGCCGTCAAACTGTGTGTTTCTCATTATGTTTCTTTTATTATCTTATAATTTCAAATCACGCTAGTGTGAAGGTGAAATTGATGCGTGATTAGCTTATTACATGTTTTTATAATGGGGTGCAATAAATGAATAATACTACATAACAATTAAAATATGTTTATTAGTATTTAGTACAGAAAATTAATTATAATAAATATATCTTCCGGCAGTTGCACGGCGATGCGCAGGCTCAAGGCGGCGCGCGCTTGCAACTGGTGGAAAATGCGTCTGAATGGATGAGCCCACACCATGTAGTTAATTTAGTTCCTTAGAGAACTATCAGTTAGTGCCTATGAAACATAAAACAAAAGGTTTAATGAGTGTTGATTATTGTCTTTTTTCATTTTATTTACTGAATCGGAATGTGAAGTAGGTCTACTTTTATTTAGTAAAGCAAACCTTTTTCGTTACAATGCAGTAGAAAATTGCTGTAAAGAGCGAAACATATTTTTGAATATGGTAATCTAATAACTACATTGAACTAAGCACAGAATAATGGTAAATAGAAATTATTTAATTTAGTAAATAAATTGTCAGAATGTAATAAAAAATGTAATATTATTATTTTTTCACTTATTCAATTATGAAGTAACGATTTGGACCCAATACTCTGTTACAATTAATGTACGTAGTGATATGTTTACATTATGTATTTTATCAGACATAAATAAGATGTATTCTATTGTATTATAAAAATGGTATTGTAATAAAAACTATACGTTACATAAAATAATTTTGAATGTTCTTCGGGTTATGGCCCCAGTAACCGACAAGTACCAATGGTCGGAACTTTGTTTACTTGCGAAAAAAATATAAATTTCCTAAATTGTGAACACTAAATGCATATAATATATTATACTTCCTGATAACATTTAGCACAATATATTTTTTTCCCGCTATTTTATTTAACCCTAGAAGATAATCTACGTCAATTTGACGCATCCGTTTTATAGATATACTTAATTTATAAAACGGATGTATTTATTAATTTCTAAATTTTATATGATTGACTTTGGCTTTGACTTTAAAGTATCACGCTAAAATATTTGAGCACACGCAAAAAACTAAAAAGTAAAAAAAAATACATGAAAATGCATAGCATGAAACTGTCATCAGCATTTATGCTCAAGCGTTTAAAAGCTCCTAATTTGAAGACATATATGCACGGCAAGATTTTTAATATGTTGCCAAAAGAGGTACTTTGTACTTCTGAAGACAATGTTTTCGAGCCCGTAGCGAAAAAATATACTCATGTATTAATTCCTACTATAAAATTGGGCGAAAGCTAAATAAAAAGTTAAACGAAACGATAAAAAGTCATTTTCAGAAAACATATTTTTTTATATTTGCCAAAGTTCTTTCTGACTAAAAGTGAGTCAGAAAGAAAAGGTTTCTGATTTCTAATAATTTCTAGTATTCTTTTTATAATACAAAATTGTAATTTTTTCAGAAAAAATACTTTCATAAAAATAAAAGTAATGTTCACAAGTTTTTCTTAGTTTGTAGAAAAAAATCAAGTTATTTTTTTTAAATAAATACATTTAAACAATAATAAAAAGTAACATTATTGTTACTTTTTATTATTTGTACATATGTGTAATACATAATAACATATATTTTATTCAATACTAGCGGCACGCCCACGGCTTCGCCCGTTTAAAATACATGATTATTGATTTAATAAGCAGAATTGATTGACAACTATAATGACTTCTAATATGATTTTTTTACGACATTATCGTCAAAGAATTTTTGATTGTTTTAAATAAAAAAATACGACCAT
>DWQW01007678.1:0-14714 GCA_018249695.1 Heliconius erato demophoon | reverse complement strand
GCGTTGAGTTCTGCCACTCAACACGCAATGCCTCCAGAATTCGGCAGAAAGTGGGGAACGGAGTGTCTTAACACTAGGTTCCCTCTGCCTACCCTGCAGTGTGCGGGATACAGCGTGAAGCTAATTTTTTTTTTTTTTTTTTTTAAAATATATATTTTCTTTCAATATTCTGAAGGTAAATATGTTCTCCTTCGGTTGAATAACAACCTCGTTACACACGCGCGGTTTTTTTATAGTTAAGAAATAATATAAAGTATTATTATAACGATAGTCATAAAACTAGGTTAACAAGCCGGTTGGGCGTACTTTACCTACATATAAGACGAGTACCTACTTAATTACAAATATATGGTAAGGTCTACTGCTTTTATAAATTTTATCTATAATATTGAGAATAAACAATTCTTAAAGTAAATAAGTAAATAAATTTTAACAATTCTTTCATCACATTTATAAACAGTTTTTTGTTAAGTAGGTCCCACAATTATTTTATGTAATATAGTTACATCTTTCAACATTTTTAAAGTGTTATTCCACACTTAGGAAAGAAAGTTCTCGGTTTCAAGGAGACGCGGGTTCGAGTCCCGCTACGTTCAAATTTTTATACGTTTTCTAAATAAGTATTTTTCTTTCCTTAGTGTGGAATAACACTTTAAAAATTTAAAAAATAGTTTAGTTGTTTTCTATATTGAATACATACATAGGTATATACTTAACTTAAAGAATTTTTGGGATATTATTAATAAAATTCGCTAACTAACATTTCTAAATAAATAACTTTAAGATTGTTGTTAAATTTCAGGTACAAAATTACATACTTTGTCAAGAATTTTTTATTTTATTTCTTTAAGCCCCAGGATTTTAGAAGTTTAAGTTATTATTTGACTTATATAACAATAAGTTACTATTAAAAAGAGGCTACAGAATAGTGCCAGAATTGTAAGAACCAGGTAATTACAACTACATAGACATTATAACGGTCATCTTAAGGCTTTAAGCCGTTTCAATATTTTCCAGCGATAAAAAATTGAATTCCATGAATAATATAATACCATAATGATTGCTTTTGCTTGAATAACTGTTTTATAAGATAACGAATATAAAACAAGTTCCTTTTTTGAAAAAAAGAAATTGGTTAAAAATATAAAAAGTTAAACCAATCGCAAAAAATACCATTTGCATTTTGATTGGTTAGGACCTAGAAATAAAAATGGTTGGTTGGTTGAACTACCTATATTTTTATTTATTAAATTAAATCAAGCCAGTCTAAAGGACAGAATTAAATGAGGCCAGTCGTGTCGCAGGGGCACAAAATCTCACTGTAAAATCGACTGGTTGTGGGTTCGATCTCCACTCGAGGAAATGAAATATTTATTTACATTTATATTTTCATTTCTTCGCTCTGGTGTCGAGGCAAAGCGCGGCGTTGAGTTCCGCCACTCACACTACTCCATTTCCGTTCCATTGTATGCTTATATATTTACATAAAACATAGATATTTAATTACTTATGTATAGTGATCTATGTTATTTAGTTAAAAATACTTTTTTACCACTCATAGTCGATGTTTAAATATTTCATTTGTGTTTCAGTTTCAACCAATTTGTAGAAAAACATGTATCCAACAATATTACAAAATTGTGTTTTCGTTATAAGAAATAGAGTAATTAATAAAGTTTGGTCAGATTGCTTTTTATACCATTGTACCTGAGTGTTATATAGATACATGGCCCATAAATAATATTAAGAAACTACCACCATGCATTAAAATAATCTATATAATTGTGAACATACTTTTTGTGTGCTTATTATATAATATGTTTAATATGTTACGTAAGTAATACACTTCTAATAGTCAACGTGAGAGTTGTTATTTTTTTAAATATTAATGATCCTTAATAAAATACAATAATTATATAAACATACAAAAATGATTTAAAAAAATTATAATATTGTACTAATATACAACTTTATATAGTCTTGCTATTGGATAACAGATGGCGTCTGTTTATGTTTAATTAATATATGAATTAAATATGTTATCATTTGACCTTCATTATGGTTCATTTTAATTTATATAAATACGACTATAATTTATTCATAGTTTTTTTTTCTATTTTACTAAAATGTTATGTTGGGGTTATGATAATAAGGGGTTTGGGGCATAACATGTTTTTATTAGTAACATAATAAACTATAGTTTTATAATTTTTTATTTCTTGTAGGCACAGCGCCTTGAGTCTTTTTATTATAATGTAAAATTATTATTCTTTATAAGCAGACTCTTGTTTCTCCCCTCTACTACATTATGTAATTATTCTGTTAAATCCAAATTAACTAGCAAATTGTTCGCAATAACTATACTTATGAAAATATGAAGGTAATCTGTAAATCCAAATATAAAATGACCCTGGTACAAGAATGTACTTTTAATTTTCAATGTTGCAACTTACAACTATATTGATATAAATAAAAATAAAACAAGTCAAGTCTTTAAATTTTATTCCATTTATTAGATAACTTTTAAATCTTATCTAAATCACAAGATCGATAAATTAAACTATCTAAAATCACAAAATGCACTAAAACATGCACACATGTAATATTACATTGATTTTTATACCCGATTTGGTACAATTGTACATTACAATGTTGATGTACTAAAGAGAAAGATAGGTACATTTATAATAAAAAATATTGCCTACAAATTTACTAAGTAACAGGCGTAATTGTAATTCAGATTAAGGTTCCTCAGATCTGATCTTACAACACCTGCCATATCACCTTAAGCGATAACTTTACCATACTTATATTTGACATGCGAGGAAATAACTGTATCTAAAGCGTATTATTACTGTTATGTTTACGAATCCGTTAGGAAGTGGTTCTGATTACGTTATTATGCGTATATATACTATTATAAATTTAATTTGATGAGATGATATTTAAAATGTATATTGATACTTTTTAAGGAGACGAAACATCACAAGGGAAAATTACTGATAATCAACAAACGTCACTTAATGTTCGTCTATTGAATACGTAACTTCAAACGTAAACAAACGTATTTAAAGCTATTGAATACTTTACATTAATAATATTTAAATAAGTTTATTTTTTGGAAATGTCTCAGCTTAAGTTTTTCTAAGTCACGAAAACGTAAATATTATTAAAATAGATAGTAATATAATAATGGAAGGCATACGAATACTAAGAGTTAATTACGTCATTCAGTACTTTGATCTGTTAAGGTCACTATAAAATGAAGAATAAATATTATGATTGTAGAGTATCGGCGGCCATTTTGGTTCGTTCTCGTGATTTGTACCGCGCGTGACACGTCATAGCTGGCCATCTCGCTCTCGCATGCTTTCCGCATATAGCACCATTGTAACCCGACACGTTTCTTACACACAGATTTCACAACACGGTCCACACTTTCACAACTAAAATGTTTTGTTTAATTAACATAAATAAATTAAGAATCTACTGATATTTCGTGACATGGTTGTTTCTTTTCCTGCAGTCTCCGAACAGCCTCAGCGACAAGGGCGCGCTGCTCCAGTAACCTTTCCACGAGATCCACTGGTTCTTGCTTTCTTATGTAGTACGGAGCGGCTCTCGCTCGAGCTTGCAAGTGAAGCTTTTGCTTGAGCCCGAGCGTAAGCTCCTCAATGGCAGGCAGCCTGGACGAGGCTAGCGGCCGTCCGTCCTCCCTGCTCGCGTTACGGCTGTCATACCTCGAAGTCTCTTTCAGCATAGCGTTGATCGCTATTATGAATCACTAGCAAGGACGAGCTTCACTGGGGACGCGCAACTATCAGCGTTTGCGAATGTGGAATGAATGAGCGACTAGCGAGTGGGGCGAGTCGACCCCAGTGTAGGATTGCGGGTGTGCGCGCGGGCGGCGGGGGCGGCGGGGAGGGCGGTGACGTAGTCAGATGCGCAGTCGTGCCGGCCTGTATACAAACAATACGATGGACGTAAATAAACACGACTCGGAGCAGACACGCCTGTAATGTGAACGGTGTTATCTTTGTGTTAGTGGTTCAACTTGTCGATCCACTTGCGCGCATGGGAAGTGAAAAAATCTTTGGACGGCCCTCGCTTAGGTGATATATTTACTCGGTAAACTTATGATTTATCTTTTTGATCTCAATAGTGCTTGTAATACGGTCAGGGCTGAATACAATGAGATTTGACCTATATGATTGTATAATTTATATAGCTAGAATGTACCTTGCATAATAACTGTCTGTCAAAGAAAAACTAGTACAACTAGAAAATAATTATAGATATTAGATTGTTTTAAAAATTGGCAAGAAATTGAATGTATAGGTAATTCATTTATATACTTATGTAATTCAAAGTAGAAACAATAATTACAGTAAAATTTATAAGACTAAGTATTCTAACTAACTAAATTATCCTAACTTAAATTATCTTTTTTTCTATCTTCATTTATTTATTTTGTATTTATTTAGGTACATATATCTTTAAGTTTTCAATATTTCTATATTATTATATATATAATATTGTATTTAAAACCAGTATGGTAATATTGATGACATTATAAATATTTCATAAAATTCAATTTAGATTTATAGTAGTAAATTTGATCGCAAAAGTTTTATTTGCTCAACGATAATATTGATTCTGTAATTTTATTGTTTAATACTAAATACCTGCTTCGTACTTCTATACGTATTCATAAAAGTTTGAAGTCATAAAAGATAGTAAATGAAATATTTCAACTGTTTCAAAATGAACTATAAGTCCGTCATATTGAGTTCATATTAATTATTATTTGGTAAATCGTATGTAAGTATTTGTAAATATGTTTGTATGTAGAGGTGAGGTGGTCGTTTCGCTGAACTAAAGCTAAAAACGGACGTTGCCCTCGGTTTTTGTGCGATTTTTTCCTGCCGAATTATCTGAGTTCGTTGTTGCTTTCTGGTAGGTATATTTGAGCACGTGTCGCAGAAATCACCAGAAAATGTAAACAACAATATTTATATAGCAAATCGGTTTATATATCAGTAAGTTAAATTCGTTAAGACTAACACATTCTAACCTAAGTTTATAGAAAGAGTTAGGTTACTAGTTCTACAAGGTAGGTTAATTTCTGGATGCTAAATTGGATAAAGTCATGAAATAATAAATAAAAAGCTTATCTTTTCGATACGTAAGGCGATCAACGTATTGGCTATCAGCACGTGTGCTATCTATTGGTAATATTTTTATCTTTGAATGTGATGTCGTGAAGATATAGGTTTTATTTATCTGGTTCATAAAAAAATATTTATCTTAAAAACAACGCTTGATAAAATGGAATACATAATAACTCTCACATTTTAAAAATAAATCAATTATTTACTAGAAAAACAATAAGATCATGAGTTTATTAACATAACAAGCTAGTTTAATCGTCAGCACATGATTCATTGTTGATATCACGGTTAGTTAGATAAATTAATATTAAAATTAAAAACATTTTTTATTTGATGGCTTTAAAAAAATGGAATATAATATACTTAAAAGTACTTAATCCATTTTTAAGAACAGATTAGTTTTAGAAATTCGATGTTTGCATTTCGAAGTAAATTGGGGCGTTGACTTTCAAATTTCTTTATAGTTGGTAATAGTGTACACGTGTTGTATTTGCGCTCAAGTGAAACAGTCGATACACTGTGCCGTTTAAAAACAAAACATCCAAAGATAAGCGAATATCAGCATAACTATGTGTTTGTATACAACTTATATTACAAGTGATCTGGTTATCATAATAAAACTAGCGACGGCCTTCGATTTTATCCACATCGTCTACATTTATCAAGATAAACAGATAGATTTATATATAAAACTCGTGCCTAATAACACGTATATTTCTGTTCATTATATATTTTTTAGTATACTTCTACATATATACAATGTATATATTTTAAGCTTTCGTAACATTTGTAATAAAATAAATTTATAATGTCTTAAACTCTTCCGCCATGCTGACCTTCGAAAGAAAAGATAAGAATATAAACTAATTTTAAAACTGTCTGTAGCGAGCGTTGCTTGTGTAATTTTTATGAAAACTCCATTAGGTTAATGATTGGATCGGGCTCTAAAACTGCTAGCGACATCTTTTGTGAGATAGCACGAACTATTATATAAATTAGTTTCATTTAGTACAAAACGATGGCGGCTATTTCGATTTTAATAATCATCATAAAAATATTCACATATAGGAAAAAAAATATGAACATATAAGTGTTTATTGTAAACACCTATAAATTTTATATGGAAAGGTATTATTCAATATGTAATTTCAAAATCATTAAATTCCTTACATAATACCTATTATATGATTAATAAGCTCTTATGGTACTTTTGCTTGTTTCGGTTTTAGCATAACGAAGCAAAGTTAGATAATCACGTTTTTACAAGTTGCGTGGCTTTTTATTTTTTCATAATACTAATTATGATACAAAGTGTGAATCAGCTTCACGTTGTATCCGGTATTGCGTGATGAGTGGCGGAACTCAGCGCCGCGTTCACCTCGAACCAGAGCAAAGAAATGGGATTATAACTTTAAATACATTCATTCATTTCGTCGACTGGGAATCGAACCCACAATCTGTCGCGTTTACAGCCGCACGCTAGTACCCCTGCGCCACTACCGCCTCTAATAATAAAGTATGCTCATTTAATTTGACAGTAAACCAATTTTTCAACTATTTTATGATTTTTTAAAAATATTTTGCATTTAGTGGAATAGTAAGAGAAAATACTTCGATATTTAGTGAAGATACTTCGATCTTTTATTGTTTTTCCTAGCCGTGTTGAATGGAAAATACAGACATTATACCTTATGTTGCCAGACCGGGAAAATTAAAATGATTGAAGTACAATAACTGTCCCGAATGTGAATCGAATGGTTTTTAAATTTAAAAACGAATAAGACTCTTGACTTGCGGTCCGTGTTTAATAATTTGTGTCGTTATTATTATTATTTTATTTGATAAAATTTTAAAATACAAAAAAGTCACTCTAACACTAAAGCTAAAGTATTAAACGAGTTAAACTCGTTTATTTTAAATTTGTATACATGCACTCTCTAAGCAAAATTGTTTATATAAACAATAGAATAAGTATACCTATTACATAATAAAACAAAATCAAATATTTTGCATTTGAAAAAATTCAAAATTTTTCAAACATGTAAAATTCCGTGAGCGTACGTTACAACGGAATTTCGACAATCGTATTTCTGGTTTTCGAAAATATTTATAAAATTTTCAATTTTATTACCATTTATATTAGCGGTATAAATCACACGAGTTTATTGACTTTATATTGTGTATTTTATTAGTCGTCGCCCGCAATACTGTTTGCGTGGATTTTTTTGGCACACCTTTTAAAGAAAAAAAGGAATTCTTATAAAATCACTTTGTTGTCCGTCTGTCTGTCTGTCTGTCAATAGCCTTTTTCTCAGGAACGCTTGAAGATATCGAGTTAAAATTCAAAACATATACTCAGGTCTCTTGATTTCCCGAAGAAGTCTTATTTCTACATTTACTCGAAAAAAAAAATGGTTTTTTATATAGCATAAAACGTGTATTTCGACACTATAAAGGCAATCAAAATTCAAGGGGACTTCCAGTTAATCTAGAATTATGAAATTTGGCAGCTATCTATAAGTAAAAATCTGAAAATTATACATTTATGATTAATTTAAAAATATATATAGCCTAAAAACGGGGGCAAAATTTGGTATTAAAGCCGCTAGTTCAAGTGAGGTATCAGATGCAAGGGGTCTAGAGCTAGGATAAGCCTGTTTTTCAGAAAAAGCTCGAGACCTCCAATTTTTTACGGAACCCTTAGTGGACGTGCCTGACTCTCTAACCTACGTATCTACATACATATATTATAAGCCTAACATTAACTTCGAAATCTAGTTTAATGTCTTGTTTGGTCTTTATTTAAATACTTTATGATGTTATACACATGATAAGTAATTTGACGTTGTTTTCTATTAAATTGATAAAAAAAATATTTATAAAAATATGTATAGTAAAACTGTACTATACAGTTGTATAATTACAAAATGTCGTCAGTTCTATCCAAACTAGTGTTTTTGTTCCGTCATTGACCTCGTTAACTTTCTCTTCTGCACTAAAAGCCTTTATCCTTTAAAAAAATATTCGTTATGAAATGTTGTATGGAAGCTTCATATTTTAAATAATTTTGACATTGTTAAGATTCTTGAATATTCTTTTTCAAAACCACGTATGATAAATAAAGTAAAATATTTTATATAATTTTAGAAAATTTTTGTAATTGAGATCAGTTGTGCCGAGCAGGGGCACAAGCGTACGACTGTAAACGCGACAGGTTGTGGGTTCCATTCCTGCTCGAGGAATCGAAATATTTAATATATTCATTACCTCGCTCTGGTAACGAAGCGAAACGTGGCTTCCGCCAATTAAAACGCAAAGCAGACTTCGGATTGTCAAGTGGGGAACGTGGTGGGAGTTTCTTAAGCTTAACACTAGGTTCTCCGATTTCCTCTGCCTACCCTGATATATGCGGGATACAGCGTGAAGCTAAAAAACATTGTAAATATGTATATAAATAGTCATAATGATAAATGCATTCCTTCGTGATTTTGTTTTTAAAGTCCTAAATAGTTATATTACCTTAACTATTTAACATTTTCCATAAATAAGTACATAATATACGTTTATACATAACTAAGAACTACTGCTGTTACAAAATCTAGTGGTTATCAAAGCATTAAGTCGGTTGGTGGGTCTCCGTTACCTCACACAGAATGATGGTAAAAGTGTTGTTTCATATCGATAACTTTCTAAGTAAATACTTATAAATAGATGTCTTTTGGTATCAGTTACATGTATACATAATAACTAAGAACTATAAAAAATATAAATATCTAAACTACAAAATTTTGTTTCGGTGGAATATTTTATATTTTGATATATGTATATATATTTTTTCAATAACATATAATTAAGTTATGAGGTATAAAAAATTGGATAGAGCCATAATAAAATATACGATAATATATAGAGTTGCCTTACGGGATGTTGTACAACACTACGGGTTGCGTATATTGAAATGTCGAAAGAAAGTGAACGAAACGCTTCGACGCCAGTGTAGTACACACCGTCGCGTCGGCTGAACCTGTATTTTTGGGTACACCTTGTATTCTATTTATTTACGTTAAAAATGAACTTTTTATATTTATAACTGTAGTTAAAATTATAAATAAAAATGGATTTGTTGAGTGAAGCAAGTAACGGTCCGAGATTATTAGCGGCCCGTCATATAAGCGCTGACCCACCACTCCAAGAAGTAAACAATGCAATCAATACAACGCTATTGTGCCATACATATAGCCTTCAACCGGATTTCGCCACATATTTAGCAGGTATTTCTTTTAACAACAATTTGAAGATTTAATTTTAATGTAAATTAATAAACTTTTAATTTTGTTTTTTTACTTAATTTTATTGAAAAAAAATGAAAGTAACTTTGGTATAAAAAAAGTGAGAATTAACATTGCAATTTTCAAATTAGAAATTTTGGTTCTTAGAATTAATAATATTAGAATTTGAGCACGCAACCACGTGTCCAAATTATATTATAATTTTAAATATATATACTTAAATTATTTATAAATTATATTATAATATATCCCACAATATTTAAGGATTTCTAATACTGTAGATTAATAATTCTAATAAAGATTCTAATAATGTAGGTTTTGTACACATGTGCTAAGTCCAACGACAGTTTGTCGCAGACCGATTAAATTTAGAAGACAGGTTTAATATTAGTGTAGGACATAAATAATACTAAACCTGTATTATAAATTCTATTTAATGTGTAAGAAATTATAGTGAAATATATAAGACAGAGCAACTATTATATACGTATAACTGTAACGCCATATAAAAAAATATAGTTTTTATTTAAATATATATAAAAACAAGTAATTAACATATTCCAGTTCTAGTTCTTGTGGAATATTGCGGAAATAATAAAAAAAAATACAATAAAAAAAAAATCTATAGGGTTAACAACCTACGTATATCGCTTGAAGCAAAAAAAAAAACTTAACGATCCTATAGTATGTTCCGGTGCGTCGTATATAATATCCGGAAAAGCAGTAAAGGTCAGCCAGCCTAAATGATATTTTTTCACGCAGAACATCGATTACCTGAGTGACAGGAAGTGAGTTATGGCAAATATTCGCATACGAGTTAATAGATCAGTGATATATGATACGAGGGTACTTTAACATCACTAAAATACTATGATTAAATTAATGACTCGAGACCAGTTGTGACGCAGAGGCAGAAGCTTGTGACTAGTTCTGGGTTCGATCCCCACATTCGATCATTTCCTCCAGGAAATGAAATATGTATTAAAATTTATATTTTCATTTCTTCGCTCTGGTGTCGGGGCAAAGGGCGGCGTTGAGTGCCGCCACTCAGTACACAATGCCTCCGGAATTCGGTGCAAAGTGGGGAATGGAGTGTATTAGGAACAGGACCCTCTACCTACCCTGCTGTGTGCGGGACACAGCGTGAAGCAAATAATTTAATTTTAATTAAACTAATTACGTAATAATATGAAATAACCAATATTACTGGTAATAACTAACATATGCTGTTAATAAATAACTAAATATGTTATTTAAAAAAATATATATGAACGTACTGGTGTTACATTCTGAGGCCAGGCATTTATTAATTGTATTAATAGAGATCGCCTTGAACCTGATTTAATTATCTTGGCTGCAATAGAAGCTAAGATAACTAACACGATGTACACGATAATTTTACAATATATTCATAAGAAGATAAATATAAGTACATATATATATATATATTGAGGCCAGTCGTGGCGCAGGGGCACAAAGTGTGACTGTAAATCGACTGGTTGTGATTTCGATTCCCACTCGAGAAGATGAAATTTTTCTTAAATTTATATTTCCATTTCTTCGCTCTGGTGTCGAGGCAAAGCGCGGCGCTGAGTTCCTCCACTCAACAGGCAATGCCTCCAGAATTCGGCGGAAAGTGGGGAACGGAGTATCTTAACACTAGGTTCCCTCCGCCTACTCTGCTGTATGCGGGATACAGCGTGAAGTGAAGAAAAAAAAAACCTAAATCGAGGCTCTCTTATATTATGAAGATTCTTTACCTAAATTGCGTAGCTTGATCTTGACAAAAGCCCATGATAAATATTACTTGGGCTAAAAAATCTCCATCAAGAGCTATAAAAATTATTCTAGCGCCACTCTTACATTAATATAACTTTTATAGAACGAACGAACATAAATCGTTCAATAAAACGTACGTGATCAAATATCGAATTAAGCTCAAAAAAATTTTTTTTTAAAAGTGGCAGTTTATTATTCATGGTAAATAACATGGTATTGGAGACCATGTTATTCACTTGTTTCTTATAAATCTAGAAATGCATTGTTTATTGTTAAAAAAGAAATACAAAACCAAACACTTTAATGCAATTATCATATAATCCTTAACAAATTTCAAATTTCACAGCATACATTGCTTAGTAACAACTAATATGCTTTCTATTTTTGACCAACCCTACACTACGTCAAGGCCTATAAGTACAACAAAACGCGAAAATGAGGCTAGTCTTGACAATACACGCGTGTGACTGTAAATACGGCAGGGTATGGGTTCCATTCCCAGTCCAGGTAATAAAATATTTAATATTTTCTTTTCCTACCTCTGGTAAAGAGGCAAAGCGCGCCACTGAGGCATTCGGCCATGCAACACGTAATGCCTCCAGAATTCAGCTGGAAATGGGGAACGGAAGTGTCCTTGTGGGGACGGAGTTTCATAACACCAGTTTCCCAGGCTCCCCCTTCCTACCCTGCTATATAAGGGATACAGTGCAAAGCTAATAAGAATATAAATAATAAACAAGAAAATGACTCAATTATAGGAATACCTTCTAACTTATATTATCACGAGACAGGGTGGAATAACGACCATCACGTGTCTAAAGTTTAGTTTGGCACGCCTTAAATATTATATTATAAATATTATTGCGTGAATATTGTTTTATTGGATGTCTAATTTAAAAGATAAACGATATTGTTGTCTCTATCTATCTAGTATTGTCGTGTTACGATTTTCAAATTACTCTTTTCCATATTCGTGTCATTAATTAATTGAAGACCCACTCGCGGCTTCGTCTGCTTGAACTATGTAATTATTAATTTCCTAATCTACATTTCTTTCGTTTTCTAGTAGTAATATCAGTTTAAAAACAAAAACTATACATAGGTATATTGAAAAGTAAAGTTTCAGCCAATTATTTATAGCAATTTTCTCGAATTCTTATAATATTCTTTAAAATAGTATAACTTTATTGATAGATTTTTTTTTAATTTTCGTTTGCTTGCCACTGTTGAAATGAAAAATTATAGATCTCATTTTACAGTTACACGACAATTCAAATCAATTTAATATGGTATATATTTAATTGATTTGAGTTGTTGTATAACGATATGTACTGTTTATAGTGGTTTTTTTTTTAATTTATAAATTTACCGGAAAACATATTATTAAAATAACAAAAAAAAAAAAAATTTGAATTATAGCATATTTCATTATCGTGTTACTTTTAAAAAATATATGTTTAATGTCAAAAATCCCACGTAATTGCAGACTTATCTGATAATTGTGTTGAATTTGCTCAAACTATTACATCAGACACTGAAAAACAAACATTTAGTTAAACTTTTTCCTCTACATGACAAATGAAATATCCCTATATATATTTTTAAGGATATATGGAATAATTAAAAAAAAAATTCTTCGTATATTCAAATACATTGAAGTGAGAGGATAGAACCTGATGAGAGATCATTGATTTGTGTTTCCACATATATTTCGTGCTAAGCAAACGTATTCTTTTATTTTATCTAATGAAACCTGTTAAATAAATCTACGTATATTTTGAAATTATGAATATGAATGATGATTCATGGGAATAAAATATAAAACTAAAAAGTAAAAATCTTCATGTATAATTAATCCACATCGAATTCCATTATTTTTTTCTTTTACCTTCATGCTTCCAGCTCATAGATATACAAGATAGGCAAAGAGGACCTGGGTACCTAACCTAGTTAAGTTAAGACAGTGCGTTCCCATTAATACACTTCCATTTTCCACTTCCCACCGAATTCTGGAGGGATTGCGTGTTAGGTGACGTAACATAACGCCGCGCTTTGCATTGTTTAACGAGGAAGTGAAAATATTAAATGTATAATTTCGTCCAGTGGCAATCGTCGTGTCTACAGTAGCACGCCCCTGCGATACGACTTGGCTCAATACGTATACATAGTTATCAAATTATAAATCTTAAACAACTATACAGATTATAAAAAAAAACTCTACAAATTTTAAATACTAAATGCTATATATCTTTGTACACAGTTCTCAAAAGTAACGCGTGGGTAATTTGGTCATGCGGTCTCGTGGTTCTGCTGACGTTATGTGTTCTCTACATAATCACGCTGCGGTCGGCTCTA
The DNA here is from genome assembly GCA_018249695.1 of Heliconius erato demophoon. Lineage (NCBI taxonomy): Eukaryota > Metazoa > Arthropoda > Insecta > Lepidoptera > Nymphalidae > Heliconius > Heliconius erato. The sequence continues at coordinate 1,120 of DWQW01007678.1, read as the reverse complement.
CGATATTGGAAGGAGTCTGGTATCAGCATAGCGATAGTTCTAGCTGTATATCCTGTAAGTATAAAGGTCACTTTTCAATTTTTAGACAATACGTAGGTATAGCAGGTAGTGTTAAGACACTCCGTCCCCCCATTTTCCGCCGAATGTTTCGAGGCATTGCGTGTTGAGTTGCGGAACCCAACTTTGGGCTATAAAGAATCATTTGAGTGATATAAATAATAATTCATTCCCTCGAGTGGGGATCAAACCCACAACCATCGCGTTACAGTCATACCTTTTTGCCTCTCCGCCACGATAACCTAAGTATTAACTTAATTAGAAATATTTTAATAAAACCTAGTTTTAAAAATATCTATTTAGCAAACACTAAGGAGATAGTGTTAACTGTTTCATACATAATTTTGGAACATCTTTTTCTTTGTTGCTTTAATGATTGTAGAAGCGAAGTTGTCGGCTTCCGCAAAAAAAAAAATAAGTAAGTCTGGTCAGTCTAATCTAGTAATGAGTATTTGTCACTAAATTGGCTGCAATTTTTTATATGTTTTTGTACTTTTACTTCATTATTGCGCCTGGCACCAAGGTCGGGATCGAACAGATTTAAATATATTTCTTAATTAAGTATTAATTAAGACTTAAGTATTAATCAAGATAATATAAACCCAATCAATTACACAGTATTCAGTTGGAGGCCAGTCGTGGCGCAGGGGCATAAGTGTGTGGCTGTAAATGAGTCACGTTTAGTCATACACAGTTGTAGGTTCGATCCTCTCTCGAGAAAAATTTATATTTATTTTCATTTCTTCCGCGGTGCGGCGTTGAGTTCCAACACTCAACACGCAATGCCTCTGGAATTCGGCGGAAAGTGGAGAACGGAGTGTCTTAACACTAGCTTCACACACTACGACTTTTGTAGGTTAGAACTATGTTTATTTTGTTAGATAAATTTATACACAAAAAAAAACCGGCTGAGTGTTAGTCGGACTCCTGAAGGAATCTATAATCTCTATATATAATAAGACAGTAAAAATATTTTGTCTGTACATTTAGTAATTTTGACTGAAATGGATAGAGGGACACTTAAAAAGACTAATAGAAAGCAAAAAGATTTTTTTTGAATTTC
>DWQW01007677.1:0-14715 GCA_018249695.1 Heliconius erato demophoon | reverse complement strand
GCATGAAACTTGTATATTTCTTTCCTTTTGTATAATAAAATCAGCATAACATGTACCTTGTTAAAAGTATTACAGTGTTGTATGTGAAAAATATTATAATGATGCTACAATTACATATTTATATTTTATGTTATATGATTTTATTGAAATATTAGTTTATATTGAAATTATATATCTAAAATATTTATAATATAAGTACTTTATTACAATGTGTTAAGTTTAAAAAAATCAGCTCCACGCTGTATCCCGCACACAGCAGGGTAGGTAGAGGGAACCTAGTGTTAAGATACTCCGTTCGCCACCTTCCGCCGTGTTCTGGAGGCATTGCGTGTTGAGTGACAGAACTCAACGCCGCGGAGTTCAGTTTAAGTATAATCAATTATTGATGTTGTATGTATTATTTCGCCATTTATTATTTAGATATTCCAAATTTTCTTACACTTTTTTTTGATGTTGACGCAAGTGTTCGGAATCATACGATCGCTAACAGCCACCAATTTCCATAGCTTAAAATTCAAGAATACAATATTAGACCGCACAGATGTAAACAAGTCGACCTTGTGGCTCCCTGATTTGCGATCGTACGGACTTAATGTGGGTATCTATTATTTATGTCCTGAAAAACCGTTTTTTATAAATACCTATATATTTGTAAACATTGGTTGTATGGTCTTCTTTACAATTTATTATTTTAAAGATACATTTTTAAGATTCAGATGAAAATGTTTATAAAATAAACTAATGTGACAAACTTAATTCATATGGAGGCTATTCGTGAATAAAAGGAAATCTTTAATACTTTCAATTTTTTTCTCTGGTGTCGATGAAAAGCGCTTCGTTGACTTACGCCACTCCAGACGCTAAGAATATGGCGGAAAATAAGGAACAGAGAGTTTTAGCACCAGGTTCTCTCTGCCTACCCTTCTGTGTGCGAAATACAGTTTTCAGTTAAAAAAATTCACATAGAGTATCAATTTTATTATCACACCAAACTCACCGAAGCGCTCAAATGCTCTTGCTAATAGTATTTTTATAATATTCAACGACATAATTGTGAACGGAGGCAAACGTCTAGAAAATGTGTCGTTAGGTGATCAAAGCTTAATTGCATTAACCGCGCTTCGGCGACGGACGTCCGGTGATCTTGGACAACAAGGAAACTTGATTGAAATAAAAATTTACGCTACCTTCACAACTCGCTTATGGCACTGATAGTTGGATTATTTTAAATATACATTATTTTTCCCGACTACTAAGGAAGGGTTATGTTTTTCGTGCGTATTTTATATGTATGTACTATTCTTTATTATATCATATCTCCAGAACCGCTTAACGGATTTACATAATTGTGGTATCGTTAGATTCGTATTAGCAGCCCAAGTGTTCTTAGATAGGTGACGTTAAATAAAAACAATCATGGCGGCTGTGGGACGCCATTGAACTTACTGAAAAAAAAATAGTTTCGAATACCATAATACGGGTCTCAAATTCAAGAGCTTACTACGAGGATTTCAAAAAGGTATATGATTATGTTTACCATAATGAATTCTTACAAAAAAGTGAAAAATAAAAAAAAATTGTAAAAACAAAAACCCCGACTGCATAAAACTAAAAAGAAAATAAACAAGTCCAATAGTTTATTAGAATTAACAGTCGGGACCTATAAGTAATTCTTCAATCAATAAAATCTTTACCAGGAACCCCACATAATTTAGAGAGATCACGACTGTTAATCCTAATAAACTATTAAATTTGTTTATTTTCTTTTTTGTTTTATGCAGTCGGGATTTTTGTTTTTACAAATATTTTTTTATTTAAATAAAATATTTATAGACAAATGTATTGTATTTAAATAAATATCAAAGTCAAAGGCATATATTTTTATTTATAAATTAATTAATATTTTATTCTAATGTAAAATTAGTTCATAATTCACTCTCGTTGTATAAGATGGGACCTACATAGGCTTTATTTTACTCACTACAATCTCAACAACTTTTATAATATGATGGTATTGTGAAAAGTATAGCCGTGTTTTTGCTTGCCTTTTACTCTTATATATATCTATATATATATAGATATAAACGTTCAAGTGAATGTCCCGACCGCGTATCCAGGAAGCCACGATAGCAAATAAAATTGATATCGCTCCGCCGCGGGCGACCCGAGAAAAAGCATTTCGAAATAAATGACTTTTTAAATTTTATCGTTGCACACAGTTTCTCTATCAATTGTCGAGGCTCGTAACGTAACTGGATTTTGCAACGGGCATTTATTGTGTGCGACGTACAAGATCACGACTTTTATATCGCGAATGTTGATAAATAAACGTCATATATACCTACCTATAAGTTTAAAGTTGAGGCCGGTCGTGGCGCAGCGGCACGAGGTGCGACTGTAAAACCGACTGGTTGTGGGTTCGATCCCCACTCGAGGAGATGAAATATTTACTTAAATTTATATTTCCATTTTTTCGCTCTGGTGTCGACGTTAAGCGCATCGTTGAGTTCTGCCACTCAACACGCAATGCCTCCAGAATTCGGCAGAAAGTGGGGAACGGAGTGTCTTAACACTAGGTTCCCCCTGCCTACCCTGCTGTGTGCGGGATACAGCGTGAAGCTAATTTGATTTTTAATTTTTCTATAAGTTTAAAATTGTATTGTTGGCCAGCCGTATTGCCAATCAGCTCCTTCGTTCTTGGAGTAGAGTGCGCTCGAATCGTCATACATTTTCAAATAGCTGTAAGTATCTACATTGTTATATGCCGTTCTTGAAGAGTATGATGAGGCATTGTTTAAATTTTCAAGTTCGAATAATTACATATTATTATTATTATGAACCTTTCATTATTGAATGTAAAGCTCTTTAATTATGTTTTTATCAAGCTACGCTTCAATTTCAGAGATCCTTATACATAATGTGTTAATTCGCAACGACCTCCAACCGAACATATATTGGTTAAGTAAATTTATCTGTTCTTGAATCTCTATTAAATGTTTCATCTCAGAACTATTCCGTAATAGCTTTAACTGGTAACGTAATGTACCGTAGATATTTAGTAGCTTAATTATTAAGCGTAGTTTCTGAGGTGTTAAAGGAACATGCCGTTATTGCTGAGGCTGACATGTGCGAGCCCGCTGAGAACTTTCATACACATGTTGAACATTAAATTACGCAACAAGTGAAAAGGATCGGTTCAAAGATTACGCAACGTCGAACAGTTTCAGGCAACAAAACGCAGTTTTGAATTCAATTTCATGAACCAGTGGCACGGCGAAACGAATAGATTTAGCGCAAAGTCTATAAACATTTTAGGAAGAATATTTTTGTGCAGTTTCTTTTTTTTTTTTACTTTCCTATGTAATCCACAAAACATTGTAGGTATTTGCTTCGTTCTATCGAATACACTTAAAAAGTTAATTCCAGATAGAATATTTGCTTTGGTTATAAAGATATATTTTAATTTCTATATCAATGTGGTTTCATTTCACCACATTAGGTGTATCGAATTTTAATAGCTTATTTTTTTACTACACAGCCACAATATACTCTTTTATTTTTTAATATAAGGGATTTCACATCATATCAAAGTATTTTTTGAAAACAAAAAAAAAGTAACGCTGACGCACAAAGTAGTTCAGCATAGTCGAAGTCTTTTGGAATTTATTCATTTCTATTGAGAAAATAAAAAAAGTAAAAACTGCTGAAATTACTGGAAAAACCACTAAGTACTACTAGAAAAAGTTTTCCAGCGGTTTTTGCAAAAATATATATATACGTGAAACACTTTAAATTTTACCGATTGTACAGAACCTTCCATGCTATCTTCGTATTTCATGCATCACTATGTTCGATTGCTCTTAATTTCGTATCGAGGATGACCACTACACATGTTTGGTAAGGACAGATTGATTCTTTTATTAAAACTCATTGAAATGAAAATGAAATGAAATTACTTATTGTGCTTTGCATTGAAACCATATTATAAATGTGATATGTACAAAAATAGCATATAATCGAAATTAAATTATTATTTAAAAAAATGTTAGCTTTTAACAACATTTATAAAGTAAATTATTATTTTCATAATTTTGAACACCATGTTTACTATTTTTGTTAAAGTCTTAACTGTTAGCGATAATTGTGACTTGGATTGCAATTGAGACGATTTAAAACTTCAAATATATTTGTTTTCATAAACAGATCATATAAATTGCGGTACATGATTTAGAGCTAGAGTGGAAGAAAAAAGAAAACTGAGTGAAATATCCCTACTAACACAAATATTGCAATTAGTGATTTGCACGGACTATCAGCTTCACGCTGTATCCCGCACATCCACATATAAGACACTCCGTTCCCTACTTTCTGCCGAATTCTGGAGGTATTGCGTGTTGATTGGCGGAACTCAACGCCGCGCTTCTCCTCGACACCAGAGCGAAGAAATGGAAATATAAATTTAAGTAAATATTTCACCTCCTCGAGTGGGGGTCGAACCCACAACCAGTCGGTTTTACAGTCACACTTTGTGCCACTGCCACGACTGGCCTCAAGTTGGCCTCAAACAATCTCAAAGCAGCTAGCATATTTCCACTCGCTTCCTTTTTTTAGCCACTCTTTATACTAACGTTACTTACTTTAAAAAATAACGTGACGTTACGAGTAAATATGTATGCAGGCGGTGCATAAACAATTTGTCCACAGCCCGCACATCTCATTAATGTCACTCAGGGAGACTATGACGGGGACTGCTGCGATGTCAGGTGTAAGTTTTCACGTACTAGGTAGTACGGTACGTTCGCTAATAATGTAACTTATATTAAGTTAAATTTAACGTCACTTCCGTAATATGATGTTATATTGTTATGATTGGTTGTTTAAAAGAAATGTATAGTTTTGTGTAGGTATCTCTATTACTTTGTGATGGAATTTATTATTTTTTCGTTTAGATAAAATATTTAAAAAGTTAAATTCATTACTTTTCTTATATAAAAAGTTATTTCAAATTGTAAAAAATATATGTATATTACAAGGTAAAGAAAGTACAGAAAAATAATAAGTGAAAATAAAATTAAAAATAATAAATAGAAAGACAAGAAGTGAAATTATTGATACTTATATATCCATTTTACGATGTATCCCGCATAAGGCAGGGACAGGCAGAGTAAATCTGGGAACCTAGTGTTAAAACTTAAAACACTCCGCTCCCCTTAAGCCTCTTCTGTGTTCCACTTGCCGCTTCTTTCTCGAGGAATTGCGTGTTGAGTTGCGGAAATAAACGCCGCGCTTTGCCTCGTTACCTGTGCATTATTTTTCATTGACATTACGGCCGTCTTCGGTTGACATACCTATTTACCATTTAAAATCCGTTGTTTTAAGTGGCAATGCCAACATGGATACTTTTTTTAGCTTTTTGCTCGGTGTATTTAGCAGTTATCTCTTAATGTACTTATTTCTTGTTTGGCACCAACTTTAGCTTTATATTATACTAGCGGACCCGGACGCGGCTTCGCCCGCTTGAACTATACGAATGCTTATTAGATATATTTATAAAATTGTTTTTGAAAATATCTAATTTAAATGAAAAAAATGATAAGTAAACGTAATCATATTAAAATATTAATAAAAAAACCAGCTACATTATTAATATCATCAAAGTAAAATAAATATTTAAAAGAATTAAAATGTGTTGTGCTGTGTTTTAGCAAGTGCATGTGGTTATTTACATAATACTTAAATACAATAAAAAATGTTATATTTTTTGTATCTGTCTGCCTTTCTATTTCCCCGAGCTAATGTCCAGAATAACTGAACTAATTTTTATTGGACTTTCAGTGATCAATTTTACTGATTTACCCGGGAACCGGCCAGGCGCTCTGACCACTAAGCCATACGTTCTCATCGAGCTACGTCGAAATTTTTATGCGCTTGTTACACAACTTATTTATGTTGTTAGCATCTCTGTAGGGAGATTTTTACAAATTTCCTCTACCTACAGATAATTACTAAGAATTATCGTTTGGCAAGAGAGAATACTATTTATTTAATATTTTTTAAACATTTTTAAAGTGTTATTCCACACTTAGGAAAGAAAAATACTTATTTAAAAATTTGAACGTAGCGGGACTCGAACTCGCGCCTCCTGGAAACCGACCAGGCGCTCTGACCACTAAGCCATACGTTCTAATCGAGCTACGTCGAAATTTTTATACATTTTCTAAATAAGTATTTTTCTTTCCTAAGTGTGGAATAACACTTTAAAAATGTTTAAAAAAAATTACTAAAGTCCTTACTACATTGAATATGATAAGTTTTGCGAGCAATATCAAATAAAATCCTAAAAAACTAAAACTATAATTTGTTATGTGTATTACAACGGTATAGATAACTATCCAACCGAGATGAAATAACCAACAATTCTTTCCTTAAATAATAAATGCTTAAATAATATTATGCCGATGACGCGCAGGGCCGCAACTTATACCACACCAAGAAATTTATGAAAATCTAACTAATCTACTACTCGAATAAGCGAAGAACCAAAAAAAATATAAATTAATTATAAACAGCAAATAATTACATCAAAATTAACAGTAGTTCGAAAATGTATGAAAATTTACAAAACTGTCAATGTCATCTGCCCGTTCAGGTCGGTCATACTATGCCGCTCGTAGGCTAGGTCATTTTGAATCAGTGACATCTCCTTAATTATTTATTAGAATGTTATACAGTAACCTATAATTTAAATCTAGATGAAATGCTAAAAGCGACTATTTTATTCATTTTCATAAGGATCAATATCAAATTATAGAAAATACATACAATAAAAATCCTATAAATATAAAGTAAATTAATTAAAATGGTTACTTTTGCTCAACCTTCATAGATAAACATGGTATATGTATCGCGGACTTTTTTAAACATTAAAGAACAATATTTTTGTAAAACATTGGTTTCATGTATCTCATAAGGTTGAGTCGGCGCACGCCATGTATGCGTTAAGCTCATTTTGGGTGACGTTTTCTTATAACAAACAAACTTTGCAAACCGTTGCTTAGCAACGGTCGGTTGTTATTAACATGGCGGAATAAATTGTCTGTCAAACTAAAAGGTATTTTAATATATTAGTATATATCGACAGTATTACAAATATGAGAAAAAGAAGTAACCTATGTTCATCCGAAGACCCTAGAGTATCTCTTTATGAGTATTTTATCACAATTGAATTAGCGGTTTGACCCTGATTGCGTAACAGACAGACAGACAGACAGACAGAGTTACTTTCGAATTTATAATATAGGTATGGATACTTAAAATTGTTACATTTACAAGCCAAAACCTTAAATTTCCACACCTTACAATATTACAGTTAACTGTCACTATCGAATTTCAATTAATACAAGCATACACACCGAGAGTATCACTTTAGTTATCCCATTGTTTTGTGAAACGCTTTATAACAAAAAACCAAAGCTTGATTGCTGTTTACATACATCATGTAGCTGTTGAAGTGGATGGTGTAACATTTGTTCTATTGATATATATATTATTTTTGACCATCGATTGTTGTTTCGGCCTTTTTCATTTATATGTTGTTAAATTTTTGAATATTTTGTTTTGATTCAAATATAATTTAGTGTTGACGGTTTTGTCTATTAGTTTTTGATTTGATGAAATTATATCGTGAGTTTTAAAAAAAAGAAGTATGAAACTATTAAAAATATATTTATTTATAGAATAGTCGTTGAAGTGGATGGTGTAACATTTACTATATAGATGTATGTATATATATTATATTCTAACCATAGATTATTATTTTGGAGTGTTGTAGCCTTTCATATGTTGTTTGTTACAATGTTCAATATTTTACTTTGATTCCAATGTAATTTAGTGTTGTCGTTTTATCTATTGGCTCTTATTTCAATGAATCTATATGGTGAGCATTAACAATGAAAGATAAAAGTATTAAAAATATATCTATTTTGTAGAAGTTGTCGAAATATAGTTTGTAAACGCGACGATTGTAGGTTTTTTCGACGATGTCTTTTCTACCAATCGATTTGATTTCTATTTTTTGCTCTGGTAATAAGACAAAGCGTGGCATGGAGTTACGCTGCAAACACGGAATATCTTGAAAATTAGACAGAAAGGGGGAACGGAGTGTCCCATCACTATGTGCTCTCTCTACTTACCTAGATATAGAATTTGAAGCTAAAAAAAATATATATCATATATTTTTTATCTTTTTCTAAGTATGTTTACTGTACACATAGTGTAGGTACTGGCATATGGTCCAACTTAATAAAATAAGAAAGAAATAAAACCCCACTTAAATATTATACTACAAATTACAATGAAAAAAAAAAGATTAACAACAAAAGAACGTGAAATATAAAATTACCCACAAGCATCAACAACAACGACCGCGAATCAAACTTAACAAGATAAAATATGATCCAATTGCGAAATACGAAGGTTTATTGGATAATTCGATAGGAGTCTAATTTTTAACGCACTCGATACTGTAAGTACGTAATGAAGCGCACGTGTACTAGGAGGGCAGTACAAGGAGGCAGTGATGCGGTCAGCTCACGGGCCGCATCAGGAATCAATTAGGAACGGCTGGCGGCCACGACGTGCCTGCCGCATGAATTACTGACGATGCTGCCCGTCCACGCGGACTTCCCCTACTGTATGATCTCGGTATAAACTCGATTATTGACGCCGTTTGTATCCTTATGAGGTTTGGGATCGGTTTCGTGGACTAATTTCGTGTTTTATTAATGGGTTTTGTGTTAAATATGATTTTTTTGTTTTGTTTTAGATCGTTTGAACTGGTAAATATAGGATTGGGTTGTGTGTACGTTTCTGGTATATCTTAAAATATTTTGTATACTAATTATAGTCAAAAATAAATTTTATATAAATGTATATTTTATATATAAAATTATATTAATATATCCAAGATTAAATATTAAATATAAATATGAATCACATTCTAGCATTCGACAAAATCTCGCTAGTACATTACCGAAGAGTTAGACAATAGACGGCCGCCCCACTGGATTACGAGGAAACTCGATTTTCTTGCAGATTATGCTAGCCGTCACACATCTCACTAAAAGTGGCGGGCGAAGTTTGAGTTTCTGACTGACTTTCAATTCATGTTCCTTAGCATACGTTAATTTGTTTAATTATTCCAATTAACACTAAGCATATATGTATTTTTATATGGGTAGTCGTATAATTATAATATATAAATGATGCGCAGGGGTGCAAGAGTGTGACTGTAATACGGTGGTTGTGGGTTCGATCCCCATTTAGGGGAATTTTATTATCTATTAATATTTTCTTTTCTTCGTCGTATGCCTTAAAAAATCAGCGGAAGGTGGGGAATGTTTTAACAATAGGTTCACTCTGCCTACCTGGCGTGTGCCGAATACAGTGTGACGTGAGCGTGACGAGGAAAAAATTTAATATATTATTATAATATGTAGTAGACACGTACTTATGATTTTTATATATTTTAACTTTTTTGGATAGCTCTCAAAAGACACAGGGTTGAGTCCTACTACGTTCAAATTTTGTTTTTTGAATATTTTATTTCTGTTTCAGTAAAATGTATCTGTCCTGTGTAGGTAGATAATATGAATGAGTGATCAAAACAAAGATGATTCCTTTGAGAGATACGTAATACAAATATAATAATGAACATATGGGTCTTCATGCGCTTTTATCTCTGTGTAAATTTTCATTTGAGTTCGTTCATAACAAACTAAAAGTAATTAATTTTGATGCTAAACATAACAATAATCATATTATGGCATTATGCTCTCAAATTTATAATATATTCATATTTATAATATATGTAATTATAATACTCATTCTGTTTAACAAAATACATTTTAATATTATAATATTAACAGTTTTAAATTATATGTACGATAATTTTTAAATATGTATATATCCTATTTGAATTTTGTTGAATAGATAAACCAGCAGGTGCCATATTATTGTAATGGCTTCAGATTTACATACATTTGCAACATTCATATCGATACCTGGCCGATAGTGATTGAAAATCGATTTCCTAGATTTGTTTGCGTATCTTGTAGGTTAGTTTAGTCAGAAGTGAGGTGAGGTATATACAGGAAGGCCAATAAAGGTGTGTCAATGTTTTCTATCTAGTCTAATGGTAATTAAAGACCTGTTCTTTTATTTAACTATAAATTTATATTGTGTTGGTTTTTATTTATTTTTTTAAAATGCCTCTATTTAGAAATTGTTACTGTAAACGATAAATATTATATGAATTTGAAAATAATTAACTTAAAATTTTATTACATTATAATTGTTGCTTATCTAACTACGAGTAAGTATACATATATTTGTCCCTTGCGTAATGAGTGAAGAACTCTCTATGCCCGTGACATATATAAGAAGGCTATACCTTCTACTTTAAGTAAATGTATTGAAATTCTTAATAATAAAAAATAATTGAAATTCGGCAATTAGTTATTAGTATTTTTTTTAGTTATTAGTTATTGGTAATTCGCTTCACGCAAAGATAACTATAAATTTAATATTAGCAGTTCCCTACGGGTTTGAATCCACGACCGTCAAATTCAGTAAGCACGACTTTGTAACAGCGTCACATCGATTCCTTTTTTTTAAATTATAATATATATTTTATAAAATATACGTGTATATTTTAAAAAAGCTCACCTGCAATTATTTTATAATAAAGCACTTTATACAAAAGTATGCCTCGAATACCTCGAATACCTAAAAATATGATAGTAACAGTAATCCCACTTAAAAATGCAGTGGATAAACAATTCTATTTAATAAAAAGTCAAGCTAGGGTTTGAAGAGTTTAAAAAGTGAGTCAACAGTTATTTAAATTCTTTTGAAGTTAAATAATAACTACATTAACATATTTCCTTAATGTGAACTTGTCCGTCTAACTAGTGTCAAGGAAATAGAGTAACACCGCCCCGTTTGACGTGAATTGAAATGTAATTTTATTATTTTGTATCTGTACCTACTTAAGTCGCTTTCGAAAGGCGTGAAACAGTTATGTTCTAAACAAAATTATTTTTTTTATTATATAGTAAGAAGTACTTTATTTTAACTATATTTTTTTTTATATTAATTATGACATCGAAATACTTATATGAGGCCAGTCGTGGCGCAGGGGCACACAATGTGACTGTAAATCCGACTGGTTGTGGATTCGATCCCCACTCGAGGAGATGAAATATTTATTTAAATTTCTATTTCCATTTTTACGCTCTGGTATCGAGACAAAGCGCGGCGTTTAGTTCTGCCACTCAACTCGCAATTATTAAAGAATTCATCAGAAAGTGAGGAACGGAGTGTTTTAACATTAGGTTCCTTCTGCCTACCCTGCTGTGTACGGGATACAGTGTGAAATAAAATAAATCAGCTTCACGCTGTATGCCGCACACAGCAAGGTAGGCAGAGGGAACCTAGTTTTAAGACACTCCGTTCCCCACTTCATGCCGAATTCTGGAGGCATTGGGTGTTGAGTGGCATAACTCAACGCCGCGCTTAGCCTCGACACCAGAGCGAAGAAATGGAAATATAAATTTAAGTAAATATTTCATCTCCTCGAGTGCGGATCGAACCCATAACCAGTCGGTTTTTACAGTCACACTTCGTGCCGCTGCGCCACGACTGGCCTCATACATACGTGTGAAGCTAAGTAAAAAAATACTTATAGGTTTCTTATTGCTTTTCACTTTATGTATAGATTACTAAAATAACATAATTAATTTATTTTAATAACTCTTCCCGTTAAATGCAGGGCCTTAAAAAATATTTTTTTACCTTGATTTTTACAGGTACGACGTTGGATGTAGGTACATATGTACGAGAGTATGTATTAAATATTCCATACTCTTGAATTAGTGAAAGTAAGATGGGCACTTATTGGACACCGAATTATATCATTCAATTATTGATATTCTAGTTTCAGTGCAATCGCCTCTGTAACGGACATAATTTTGTCAACGTATTTCGATGGATTTTGTCGCACAATATTCAAATTCAAAATTTGATTATGAATTCATATCAGCGTTGAATAAGCAGCTAAATGGTCTGATTATGGGCACTGGGCTTTTTATTGACGCATTAGGCATTTATCTCTGTAAATATAAATATTTAATGTTATTATGTTAAAATATATTTAAATAAATAGAGGTCAGTCGTGGCGCAGGGGCACAAAGTGTGACTGTAAAATCAACTGGTTGTGGGTTCGATCCCCACTCGAGGAAATAAAATATTTATCTACATTTATATTATCATTTCTTCGCTCTGGTGTCGAGGCAAAGCGCGGCGTTGAGTTCCGCCACTGAACACGTAATGTCCCCAAAAAACTCGGTGGAAAGTGTCTTAACACTAGGTTCCCTCTGCCTACCCTACTGTGTGCGGGAAACAGCGTAAAGCTGTTTTTTAATTTTTTTTATAATAAAATAAAATATTATTGCATATTGACAATAATAGAAAATATTTTATACTATGTATATGTAGTGGTTATTTCAAACAAATTTATGAATATATTGGTTTAATATTAAGCGCTTTTTTCAGTTTTTATGTAAAGCAGAGTAAGTCGGAAAATTTTATTAAAAAGTTATGTTATAATAACTAACAGAAGAAAATAATTCATACTCATCTTATATTTAAAATAATTATAACTATGTTTGTCGGTCCAGATCAAACTTAATTGAAAAAAAAAACTAAATAATCTTGAATGAAAATCAAATATACAACTGTCAAGGCAATTATCAACTACGCCATGATGGCGTTACAATATATTTACAAATTATACAAACATATAAAGTACATAAAACGTCTACCATTGTAATACTCTTTTCATTTCATAATATAAACCACCGAGACAAAACTTCCAAGCGTAACATTCTCAAACAAACATTTCAGTTATACTAAAAAGTGAAGTAAAAAGTGGAAGTTGCGACTGATCCCTAGTTTGAGGTGAGCCGAGCTCGTGACGGCACATACTAATCTACACCCAAAGTGAGACAGCCACATGACAAATATTCACTAAACTTATATGAATATTAATTTAGTGAAATTCCAATGAAAATGTTACACTATCACGAATAGTGCTTTATCTTTCGCGCGTACAAAAGAAGTTATCGCTATCGTTCTGATATTCAACTTGCGACAAAAAGATCTATCGGATTTTCTTTCATAAAGTGCTTTTTGTGAAGAACTAAGTTTCGATCTACATATATAGTTGGGACGCACAAACATCTTGGAAAATGTTACCATTTATCTCAGGGCTGTCTAAGACTATTGGATTTTTTATTATAACATGATTTTAGATTATTTTTTTTTAATTTGTTTTTTTTTATATTGGAAAGTAAAATATATTCAACTTTTATTATTTGAGTATATTTTTAATTTGACTCTTTCAGTGTAATTAATTGTACAAAATTCTGTAACATCGGAAATAAAGTAAAAAATATATATATTTATGAATATTCTTTCTTCATTTTGATAAATAGCACAGCGAGTTAAAGAACAATAACATTACATTTCTCTTTACATGAAACAGTATCGTTTACATTATGCAGAAAATGTTGAATAACTAAATTGTAATATTAATAAAATATTAAATTAAAATAATACAATAATATTATTATATTTAAAACTAACATATTTAATTTAAGATTGAAATTCTAAAAATTCTTGCAGCAACTTCAGTTGCAGTTGCTTACAATACATCGAAGTTAAACAGACAACCCTACAACTAAATCGTAGGCTTCGCGTCCGAAAGAATGAATATGCGAGAAGCTACTCCGATAAGTTTCCTCCAATTCTTTAACTTATACCTATATAGGAAATAGCTTCATAATATATTACTATTTGAGATTGAAGTTGACTGTGAAATATAGCTTATTGGTAAAGTTTTATAGTATACGTCACGTGGTTGCGGGTACCGATGTCGGTTTGAGTAATGATATATCTAGTATTTATATCTGTCTTATTCTGAAAACAACAAGATGGTTGTAAAAGTTTTAAAAACTCATTTAATAACAGATTCTTATGATAGTACTCCATCGGATGCAGTTGAGCCATTACAACCCGAATATCTCGGTTTAAATTACAAAAGTAAACATTTAAAGAGGTTTGCAGCTCATCTCATATCTAAAATCTCGTAGTCAATGTCACTTAATCAGTGGAGTTCAGGTAATGGTAGTAGGTTCTTAATATTTTGATAACTTGGGAGTTAAAATGTACTATGCTTGTGTGTCGCTATAATGGTCGCTACATGATTTGTAAAATTTCGATAAAGAAGTATATTTGAACAATAATGTTAAATAATGAAAATATTAATTTAGATTTTCATATCTTCGCTCTGGTGTCGAGGCACAACGCGGCGTTAAGTCCCCTATTCAACACACATTGCTTCCGGACATCGGCGGAAGTGTTCCCTCTGTCTACCCTGCTGTGTGCGCGATACAGCGTGAATCTGATTTTTTTATTAATAAATTGATATTTTAACACGCTTTTATTAAGTCAAGCTGCAATAAACTATATAATAATCTATACTTATAATAAATCTGTAGAAAAGTCGTTTCTGTACATTGAAAATATTTAAGAAAAAATTAGCCAGGGTGTTAAAGGATAACTAACAGAATCCATTTCCAACATTTTTGGAATTTT
>DWQW01007676.1:0-14716 GCA_018249695.1 Heliconius erato demophoon | reverse complement strand
CAACATGTTATGAAACATAATTATGAACAAAGTCCGGTAGTTAATTATCCCAAATTGTTTAATGGTACAAACTTTGCAACCAGTAATAATACGCCGCGGGCATTTGCTTGATATTTTTGCCTTTTTGTGCTATTTGTTATTTTACTAATTTTATAATTAAATTGTAAGCCGAAGTTTAAACGTCTTTTTTTGTTCTTTTCGAGAAAGTTAACGTTCTTTAACATGTAAGAGAAATGATAATTATCGATTAAATGTACCAATTCATATATTCGTGTGTAAAGTAATGTCCAGAGGTGCATAATAATGGATTGCAACACTAATTGATACAGATAATATTAATTATGCAACTTAATTAAATTATGTTTGATTATTATGCCTCGAGAATTCGGCAGAAAGGAGAAAGGAAGTGTCTTAATGGGAACTGATTGTCTTAGCGCCAGGTTCCTGGGTCCACTGTGTCTACTCTACTATGTACGGGATACAGCGTGAAGCCGAAAAAAATATTTATAAAAATATCTTGATACACTTTTGATAATGATACAATTACGTGTAGACGTTTGATTAATCTTTGTCTATGATATTAGTTAAAAATTATTAGTAAAAGATTATTAGTAAAAAAATCATTTAATTACTTACTTGAGACATAGAAAGTAAAAAAATACATATGATCCCGATTTTTTT
This sequence comes from Heliconius erato demophoon, assembly GCA_018249695.1. Classification (NCBI taxonomy): domain Eukaryota; kingdom Metazoa; phylum Arthropoda; class Insecta; order Lepidoptera; family Nymphalidae; genus Heliconius; species Heliconius erato. The sequence goes on along the minus strand of DWQW01007676.1, from coordinate 14,035 downwards.
TCTAACAAAGTTAGATCGAGATCATATGTTTGTCTGACAAAACGCTTAATTAAAAAAAACTACGTTTGTTATCGTGTCTTTACAAAATATAAGACGGTAAACAATGTAATGCGTGAATGAAACCGATTAATACCTGCTACCAGGGCGAGTGATATCTCGATATAATAGCCCATTTCAATATCGATTTGCGTTCAAATGTGTTGATAGAGGGAAATCGCGTGCAATTGGTTTTATTAGTGCCTTTGTCGGTTATAAATCTTTTGCTATTAAGTAACAGAGAACTGTTACATTGTTCAATTTTTTTATTTTTGTTTGTATTTAATTTATATGTCAAAATATAGACCTGTACGACTCATCTCCATTTTATAGAGCATGACGAGAGACTCAAGTTTAAGGGTTTTCTAACATAACAATATCATATAGATAATTATATAATGTACATACATATCTATAGTCTACTATTACTTACTATCTACTACTACTTAGGAAAAAATAAACTTAATACCTGGATCGTATTTACTACCACCGTACTGTAAATAAACGTACAGACGACAAAAAGTCTATTTAATTTCAAACTATCAACATATTCCAGCACTTATGAACACTTAAGTCAAAACTGGCCATTTAAATAAGAACATGTACACTATAATACCCCATACATACTTCCTTCTTGTCGGGTGCCGTGGATTGAAAATTATAGTAGAATTACCTTTCTCTACAAAACTAAAATTAAACAGCTTAAAGTAGTGCAGGTATCCACATAATAATCTATATTAGCTTATTTACACACATACATTACGCAAAGTATTCTGAATTATATAGATTTTTCAACTTCACATTTTATTCCCGTATATACTACAGAATAAAAAGTTCAAAATAAATTTTACACTCGTCCCCTCGAATTCGAGACGTTCTGTTAAACAGCAGTATTCAACGCCGCGCTTTGTCTTTACGGAATGAAGATACAATCGAACTTGCAACTGTCGCGGTGGAATTAGATGTTATACCGCTGTGCCAAAACCTATATATACCTAATATATTACCTATACTAATATTATTAGGTTTAAAAGGCGGCCTTTTAACGTTAAAAAGTATTTCAGTAGTCATTTGGAAAAATAAACATGTTTTTTTTTTTTAATATTTTTCTACACCTATATGTATATGTTGTATAATTTATATTATAAAGATATATTACTAAATTGTATGTTTTTGACATAATTACATATAATTTATTCTCCCACGTTCTGTTTAACGTTAAAAGGCCGCCGTGTGTACGTACATATTTAATTTAAATTCAATTAATATAAAAATATATTAATTAAATAAATTACACAACATAAAAATAATTTCAAAACTATTATAAATAATTGTTTTTAAATTAATATTAATACAAGAGAAAATACCAATAAACTATATAAAACATACACATTAACATAACAAATCATAATTATTAATCATTTTGTATAATTAAATAAATTAATATATGTAGATAAATACTTATGTAAAGAATAATATACATTTTCTAATAATAACACTTCTTTATAAGGTAACAATTAAAACATGAATCAATTCGCTTAAAATATACGTCCGTATTTTTTTTTTATTTTTAGGGTTCCGTATCTCAAAAGAAAAAAACGGGACTCTTATTGTCAATCATATTACCTGTTGTATGTGTCTCTGTCAAGACCATTTATCTGAAGAAGGAGTAATTCAAGCTGTAATCAATATCAAATATACATCATATAATACGAATATATAAAAATTTTTTTGCGGCATTTTTATGAAATCGGCCGCAAAATCAAAACCTTATAGGGTACTTCCCATGAAGAGTAGAAATAAAGATAAACAACCAAAAATGGAAATTTGTATTTTTACTACAAAAAGATCATCACAAACTTATATTTCTTCGTCATTTCTTACAAAATGAGTGCATATGATGCTGCCCCAATGCTGATTCAGAACCCTTGGTTGGCGAGTCCACCTCGCACTTGACCGTTTTTTTATTCTTTACACTATTAATAAATCCATATTTTTAACGCTTCATTTACAATCTATGCAGTTTAAAATAAATAATAAAATATTTTAACCGTAAAGTGGTTAATAGTAGTAAATAAGATTAGATTGAATTAGTAAATTATTTTTACTTTCATAGAATTATAGTTCATAAGCTTTTAAACAAGAATTAATTTTTATATAAATAAAAAAAATGTATAAGGATAGGCAGTGTTTACAGTCAGACGCTACTGACATACTGGGCCACGACGACCGTTTTAAAATGTGGAACATAATTATAAAATGATTAAATGGAGAATAAAATAAAAGGATATTATTATTAATACTAACACTTCTAACATAATAATGTATACTTCCCATCATCTATCTATATAAGAAAACCTACTGTAATAAAACTCATAACAATGACTATTTAGTTTGTTTGTACATGTTTATATCAAAGGACTTAACCGATTTTAATACAGTTTTCACTATTGTATTTTGGCAAAGTTGCTTTAACATCTAATATTTTATTTATATCGGTTCCATAAATAAAACAAATATAAGAATAAAAATTCATTTGTTCGATAAAGTTGCTACGTAATATCTGTTTTATTGAGTTGGCTGAAATTTAACTTTTCAATGTATGGATATGGCCTTTGAAACTATATTGTTATAAGAAAACAATAGTAATTCAAGAGAGAAAATCCTAAATCTAATATTTACTTTACTTTAAAATATCTTATATTTCAGTTTAAGCTTAACGATACCTATTAAGTTTCCTTTAATGTTTAAGTAAACCACTTCGTTCCACTAAGATTCACGTTATTCCAAATGACACATGACACAAGAATTTAATTAAACCGTTTAAGTTAAAAACAAAAAAAAATAATCACTTAATAAACTCAGTATAGTTATGGCATGTTTAATGATTTTAATTTCATTAGTTGACTAACTAATTTCCGAATTCGAAAACTTAATTATTTCTACCATCTGATGATGCAGATATCTGGTGATAATTAAATATATATTTATATGTAATTGTGAAATAACTTTAACTGTCATCGCGCAAAACTGGACAAAGTATGTACTAATTATATAAGAAACTTTCTTTATAATCAACGAAGTGTAATTTGGTATTTATTGCCTTTTTGTAACATACTTTCGTCGTATAGGCACATTACCTTCATTTCATTTGATGCCTTTATGACTGACTCACAGTTTCTTGATATCTGTACAAAATTTTTGAGAATACAGAAATCTCATACTCCTCAAAGGTATGTAAAATATTATACGTTTAGTAATGTCAGCTTTGTTTTTTTTTAGTAGAATTAAGCCCCCACTATATATTATATTTATGTATAGATTTTTTTTTATATGTATACATCTATATATATAAAAGGACTTGTGCTGACTGACTGAGGTAAGACGCACGCAGAGCCGTAACCGCTGATGGTAGAAACGTGAAATTTGGGCAGATGTTTATTTTCATATTCTGGACATCCACTAAGAAGGGATTTTGAAAAATTTTAACCCTAAAAGGATGAAATAGGGGTTGAAAGTTTGTATGGAAAAAAAAATTAATCTGTACCGATTTTTATAAAATTTGAAATTCAGACTCATAAAAATATTTCATCGAATACGTGTTTCATGGTTTTTAAGAATTCACCCCCTAAGGGTTCAAATAAGGGGTTGAAAGTTTTTTATAAAAAATTAAATTCAGACTGTTGAAAATATTTTATTGAACACGCGTTTCGTGGTTTTTTTTAGAATTCACTCCTTATAAGCGGGCGAAGCCGCGCGCGCCCTCTAGTAATAATAATAAAATTGAGCGTAGCGGGATTTGAAACCTCGCCTCCTGGAAACCGTCCAAGCGCTCTGACCACTAATACATTGGTTCTCATCAAGCTACGTCGAAATTCTTATGCGCTTGTTACAATTTATTTATGTTGTTAGCATCTCTGTTGTTGGATTGGGAGATGTTTATAAATTTCCGCTACATTATGATAACAGCTTTAATTATCAATTGGCACGTGAGAATCATATTTATTAAATATTTTTAATATTTTTAAATATTCCCGCTACGTTACATATTATATTTTTAAACATTCTCTAAATAACTATTTTTCTTTCTTAAGTGCGGAATAACACTTAAAAAATGTTAATAAAAAATATTTGTAAAAACAAAAACCCCGACTGCATCAAACTAAAAAGAAAATATATAAGCCCAATAGTTTATTAGGATTAACAGTCGGGACCTCTTTAAATTATGCGGGGTTCCTGGTAAAGATTTCATTGATTGAAGAATTATTTATAGATCCCAACTGTTAATCCTAATAAACTATTGGGCTTATATATTTTCTTTTTAGTTTGATGCAGTCGGGGTTTTTGTTTTTACAAATATTTTTTATTTTTCATTTTTTTGTTAGAATTTATAATGATAATGATAATCATGATATACCTTTTTGAAATCCTTGTATTAAGCTCTTGAATTTGATACCCATATTGTAGTATTCGAAATAATTTTTTTTTTTATCATTAAGTCCAATAGCGTCCCAAATCCGCCATGATTATTTTTTATTAACGTCACCTATCTAAGAACACTTGGGCTGCTAATACGAATCTAACGATAGATCAAATATGTAAATCCGTTCAGCGGTTCTGGAGATACGAGGTAATAAAGAATATTACATACATACAAGATACGCGCGAAAAACATAACCCTTCCTTAGCAGTCGGGAAAAAGATTAAAAAACGTCGTCGCTCTATTTACTTTGAATGTATTCAACACGAAATATTACTGTTTGAATGTAATTGAAAAACGGAATGATTTATTACTTTATTCTCTTGCGACCACAGTAAAATATTTTAGTTATCGTTTTTTTTCTCAGTATTTATCACACCTAGCCCAAATAATTTTACTTCACATAAAATTTACATTTTTCTCTAACAAATATAAAATAATGATGCCAGCTTGTAATTTAACCATTACAGTCATAGTAAAACGCCAGGTAGGTCTTCCCACTGAGTGAGATAGCGTGTTCGTATCGGGTCCGATGAATGTGCACTCCCAGTGATTTATGATCCTCGATTATTGCGCCATATCGGCTTATAACTGACAGATTTATGGATCAAAATACCTTTCCGCGAGTTCACGAGATCGCGAACTTTACTAAGGCTTATAGTTTATCTGTTGGAGGACATGACAACGAACGTCTATCTAAACTTTTTGATTTTGATTCTTTTCTTCAGTTTTTTTTTTAGCTTCACGCTGCATCCCGCATGGAGGCAACCTAGTGCTAAAACACTCCGCTCCAATTTTCGCCGAATTCTGGAGACATTAAGTATTGTATGGCGGAACTCAACGCCGCGTTTTGCCTCAAGACCAGAGCAAAGAAATTAAAATATTAACCCTGACTGAACCTGTGACTTCAAGGGCCGCTTTTAATGAAATAACACTCAAACGAGGCCAGTCGTGGCGCAGGGGCACAAAGTGTGGCTGTAAAACCTACTGTTTGTGGATGCGATCCCCACTCGAGGAGAAAATATTGACTTAAATTTGTATTTCCATTACCTCGCTCTGGTGTCGAGGCAAAGCGCGGCGATGAGTTCTACCACTCAACACACAATGTCTCCAGAATTCGGCAGAAAGTGGGGAACAGAGTGTCTTAACACTAGGTTCCCTCTGCCTACCCTGCAGTGTGCGGGATACAGCGTGAAGCTGGAAAAAAAGGCACTCAAATGACTTAACACTTGACCTACTGGCCGAGCTAAACATGGTTTACAATACGGTGCTGACATTAGTCAATTGAAAGAACTGTGCTTCCTTAGCAAGTTAATAGAGAAGGCTAAATAATATTATTTTTTATAATCAAATATTGCAAATTAAACGGCCTCTGTGCTACCAATCAATGTCATCACCATGTTAGGTCCTCTCAGTATACTTTGAATAATGTGAAAGACGCAAGTTAAAAAAAAAACATTTTAATTTTACATGTTATTGATGCCCGACAAGATATTTATATTAAAATCCTAAATGAAAAATTAAGTTCGAATTAATTAATATAGTAGTACAGATTTTGATGGGCGTAAATAAATTACATAGCAGAACTGATAAACACCGAGCCCAGCTCGGCAGCATCTGGGCCGTAATTTAATTAAAAAATTCACAGAAAACGAGCGGCGCGGGCGCAATCTTCCAAATTGCGAGCACCGGCAGCCTAATTCTGTTAAATATTATTTTTGCCCGTTTATCGTATACTTTGAAATTAGCTCCGCGAGCGAATCACCGTAATATGCGAGCTTTTGATTAAATCCACCAAAACCAATACTTATGTGTTATCAAAACTGTTATCGAAGGTCATCCAATTTGACGTATTCGCGACTCGGAACCTCCTTTTCGATGTCTCCCTTAACAGATTTTAGAAATCCGCTATTACGTATAATAATTATGTTTATCCAAAATTTAATCTTATCGTAATCATCTAGCTTATTGCGTTGTAATTTAACAAAAATATTAAAATACAATTACTGAAATTATCATTCGTTAAATTAAATATGCGCACAAAAAATTTAAAACTTCACAAATAATTTACCAAAATTATATAGATATATTCTAAAGAAATAAACAATTACATATTGAATATTACCTTTCGATCTAATTTCCATTAACGTAAAACACGTTTAATGAACCCAATGCCAATTGATTGCTGTATTTACTGCACATTACGAGTTGCCGACATTTTTTAGCGGGCGCCATTTCTCGTGCAGGGCTGCCATCAAAAAATAAGTTTATTGGAAATTAGGAATATATAAGAGTAAAATATAAAACTGTAAATTACAAAAAAAATTATTTATAAATTAAAATAATGGCATAAATCATTATATCTTTATATAAATTTAGGTACTACTTGTTTTATATTTTTTATAATTTTTATGTAATGAGAAAAATGATATTAATATGATTCAAATGAAAATAAGAAGTATTTTTTTAAGGATTTGGCATAAGTTTTAAATACTTTTTCTGGTAGCCCTGTAAGTGGATACCAGCGTAATTTGAGCGATTATAGCTGGCAACACTTTATGCTGCATTTGCATAATAAAATTACCAGTGGCCGTGTGGTATCATCACGGAATAAAAAATATGGTCCGGTGTTGATCGTTTATGGTATAAAATACAGAGTGATTTGAGCTCCATAATAAATCGAATCTGTTTAAACCACTTAGCCTTCAGTAAATTGTCTTAAACTGAGTCAATAAAAAATAAATTGAAGTGTTATTGCGTACTTTAGAAATAATTTTGTAAATATTAAAAACAATATTCCTAACGAAAAATTAATTATTAATATCTGTCTTTAAATATTTTTTTTATATTTATTAAATTATTAATGAAACTTAAGATAGTATTTTATAATTCAGTTTTTTCTTTACTTATTCTTTTTAGTTATTCTGTACTCGTATCGTGTCCATAACTATACAACTCAATGTACCCCTCTAATCTATAGCTAGCTAACATAACTATAAAAAAACCGGACCAGCGCAAATCGGGCTCGCCCACCAATGGTTCCGTAAAAAATTGGAGCTTTTTCTAAAATTCTGACTTAGCTTAGCCAGAGCCCTTACATCTGATACCTCACTTAAACTAGCGGCCTTAATACCAAATTGTTCCTCTTTTTTAAGGCTATTATTTTTTAGGATTTAAACACAAATATATAGTTTTCAAATTATTTCCTGAACTGGTAGTACGTGTAGATTTTAGCTGCCAAATTTCATAATTCTCGGTTAACTGGAAATACCCTATGAATTTTGATTCCCTTCATAGTGTCGAAATATGGGATTTTTTTTTCTATTTATTTTTAGGTTTTTATTTTTTAGATTTAACCACTAATATATTGTTTTTAGATTATTTCCTGAACTGATACTACGTGTAGATGTTAGTTATCAAATTTCATAATTCTAGGTTAACCGGAAGTATCCTAATAATTTTAAAATTAAATTAAATCAAATCAAAACCTACTAATTTTGATTCCCTTTATAGTGTCTAAATATGCGTTTTTTGTGATATAAACAGCTCTTTTCTTTTTTTTAAAGTAAATGTAGATATATTTTTTACAGGAAATCACCGGGCCGTAGATCTGAGTGTATGATTTAAATTTCAATTCGATATCTCCAAACGTGCCTGAGATAAAGGCTCTTGGCATACAGACAGACATACAGACGGACGGACAACAAAGTAATCTTATAAGTGTTCCTTTTTTCTTTAAAAGTTACGGAACCCTAAAAAACTGTTAATAAATATCTAAAAAACAGCTATACTTAGATGTGCTATCATAATTGAACACGTTTAAAAGGTCATAGTAACAACACGTAAATAATAGCGATTTCCACTTCATAATTCAATATTAATTAATATTTACCAGTTGCAACAACAACAAAAACGATCTGCAGCAATTTAGAACCGTTTCGAAATAAGACGTTTTTTGACTCCACTCCACTAACATTACGCAGTCAATGTAACTAAATTATCAGTTCGTTCGCAGTATATTAACCTATTTGCTTGTAATACAGTTAAGTGCAGCTAAGATTGTACACCACTGGTACCTGTCCGACGTTAAATGAGTTTAATTGTGGTAGCGGAAGAAAATTCCTACCGGTTTTCTCGGCGATAACAACATATGTTTAGAAAAAGATCTATGCATTGAGTAATGTAATGTGAAAGTGCATAAGTGGTTGATTAAAATTATTTTACACGTTTAGAAAATTGTTGTCTAAATATGGATTTTGGTATTTATATAATTTGTTGATTTATGATGTTTTATAGTAGGGGCGGGTCGGGAATGATGGGTCAGTCGGGTACACTAGCTCACGCTTATATTTCCTATATAGAACAACAATAATTGCGGCGTTGAGTTCTGCCACTCAACACGCAATGCCTCCAGAATTCGGCAGAAAGTGGGGACCAGAGTGTCGTAACACTAGACTCCCTCTGCTTACCCTGCAGTGTGCGGGATACAGCGTGAAGCTGATAAACAACAATATTTTTTTGTCTCGATCAGTTATCGATACCGTTTAACACTCGAATATGTACAAATCAATGAACCGCTATCTCTGACGACAATTCGCCGTGATATAAGTATTTAAGTGGTTTATTGATCGAAAAATTACTTTCCAAGGTAAATTATACTAGTTTTTATTCATTCAATTATTATTAAGGGTTATTAAGATTGATTGATTGTTATAATTTTGATGGAAAATGGCGTTAATGCAACGGACAGAGACATAGATTCGCTTAACTTTTGACAGAGAGATAGGTTTTATTTGTGCGCAATTGACTTCAAAATGGCATCAGCGTTTTCAGTGATTCAAATTAAAAATACACACAGTAGAACACACGAGTCATGATTCTTTCTTTATTAAGTACCTTTCTTTATTATTTTTAATAATAATAGAAAAAAAATCCATATTGTATGACTCCATAATATAAAATAGATCGATCGAGATTTACGCTTCTCAAATGTAAATATAAATTGACACCCTCTCAAGCAGCGACGGTGTGCTTGCAACATCTCAATGATATACATATAGAGATTTGTGGAACATTATATAAGTCATTTATGTTTTAAACCGGGTTTTTTTCGGAATCGGAATTGATATGGTAAAATCTACGTTTGCAGTGTGCGCGCAGTTACGGTTGACCTTGACAGATGTACAATAACTAAACATTTTTCTATTAAATACGGCAATTTTTGCAAGCAAAATCAAATCAATTCCTAAACCAATTTTAAATTAATATTAGATATTCAGGTTTACAGTTAATTGAAGCAAAGAAATTAAACTTCTAATACAACGCAGTCAAAATAAATGAGCATTTATGTATTATTTTAAGCAAAAATTATATATATATTATTTTGAATGAAATCCACCGGGTAATCAAAACCTATAATAAACTTCCCGTAGTCCTACAGTTATAACATTTAGAACGAAGTATATATTTTTTTATATAGGTATATATATTACGATATAAATAAAGAAAAAAATTCGAACACTAAAAATTATAGAATTTTACAGAAAAAATCATTACAAACTTATATTTATCATTTGATACAAAATAATCAAAACCTATAAGGTATTTCCAGATCACAATCCTGAAATTGGTACAGAACCTTCAGTCAGCGTCCGACTCGCATTTGACCGATTTTTTTCTCAAATATACTTAAATATACATTCGAATACACTTAAATAGTCAAATGGGCGTAGGTAACAAACAGCACAGGGACTGATAGTTATTTTTTATCAGCTTCACGCTGTATCCCGCACACTGCAGGGTAGGCAGAGGGAACCTAGTGTTAAGACACTCCGTTCCCACTTTCTACCGTAGTCTGGAGACATTGCGTGTTGAGTGGCAGAACTCAACGCCGCGATTGTCCTCGACACAAGAGTGAAGAAATGGAAATATAAATTTAAGTAAATATTTCATCTCCTAAGTGGGGATCGAACCCCCAACCAGTCGGTTTACAGTCACACTTTGTGCCGCTGCGCCACGACTAGCCTCAGGCTGATAGTTAACTTATATAATAGTCAAGATTCTTATATTTTCTGTACTTTATGTAAGTAAGTAAGTAGTCTCCAATAATCAATCCGTAATTATTTAACAAAAACTAAACAATTGTCATATTTGGTTTCACAGAAATAATTAAGCAACAAAAAAATCTTTTATAATTGCCAAAGACAATCGTAATCGGTCACGAAGGACCGCCACGACATCTTATTTCCTTTACCTGTGTTTTTATTAAATGATAATCTTCTTGTGATAATAGTATCTATTAAGGACAATAGTGTGACACGCAAGTCTGAATAATTGTATTACCTGAACTGCGGGAATAAATATTATGCACGTTGTATTATTTTATAAACATTTTTTTTTCAGCTTCACGCTGTATCCCGCACACAGCAGCGTAGACAGAGGAAACCTTGTGTTAAGACACTCCGTTCCCCACTTTCTGCCGAATTCTGGAGGCATTGTGTGTTGAGTGGCAGAACTTAACGCCGCGCTTCGCCTCGGCAACAGAGCGAAGAAATGAAAATATAAATGTAAATAAATATTTCATCTCCTCGAGTGGGGATCGAACCCATAACCAGTCGATTTACAGGCACACTTGCCACTGCGCCACGACTGGCCTATATATATACTTACTAATACTATATTAAATCCCATCTTTTATTTGCATTTTGTGTCAATTAACCAAAGAATTGAGGCATATACTATGGAGGGTTTGAACTTTGACCCCCATTAGTACGCGACCGCCAGTATATTATAGGTCCTTTATTACTTTGGTACAAAAAGATCTAATTTTTGCGAAGAAACTGTTAGATTTAATTTTTAACAGTGACAAAACTAAGTTTTTTGTAACAATAAGACTATTTAGTGAACTAAAAAAAATCTATAAATCTAAGAACTTCAATCCTGTTTTTCCACTGTCGCCATATTTATATGATCACCATATATTATGATCTTTTTTATTATAAATCACCTATCTTTTTCTTCTATCTTTGAGGTTACTTAGTGTTGTAGATCCTTCCGCTTGTACATATAAACATTACACGTTTACCGTTTCAATCTACGTATAGAGTGGCATAATTATTAATTAAACAATAGCTAATAGACTTCTACACGATGGATGATAAACTAGTGTTTGTCACGCTATAATCACTATATCTACTACGTAGGTTTAATACTTATAAATTATATTGCAAGCTTAAAAAGGAAGAGGTTATTTTTTAAAAAAAATCTACAAAACAAGTAGGTACGCGATTAAGGACTGTTGTGGCGCAGGGGTGTGACTGTAAATGCAATAGGTTCTAAGGTAGATTCCCACTGGAGCAAATGAAATATTTAATATTTCGATTTCTTCGCTCTGGTAACGAGTCAAAGCCTTCAGAATTCGGTGAAAAGTGGGAAACGATCTTACCTCTATTAACCTAGGTTCCCTCTGCCTATCCTGTTATGTGCGGGATACAGAGTGAAGCTAAAAATGTAAGTACATAGTACAATGTAGGTCAGCACAAAATATGAATAGCTTTATAATTTCTTTTAAATATTTTAAAATAAATCAAAATCAGCAGCTCGAGTTATTAATATTGGGCGTTAAAGGTCACATTTTGTGTCGCTGAACCATGACTGGCTTGAAATTGAATTTGAAATCATTTTTTGTTCACTTATAATCTAGCGGCTTAAAAGAATAAGAAAAAATCTTAAGTTCATAGACAATATTAATATTAGGACCTCACCAATAACTTTACAAAGCAAACGGTCATCAAAATGGCACAAATAAAGGTAAACAAACCTAAGATTATCCGGGGGCGGCGTCGAAGTCGGGATGAAGCAATTTGTGGTAATCAAGGGACAATCCCTTGCTATTAACTTTGTCGGCACTAGTAGGTAGCATTACCCGGAAACTCCACTCTTATTATAAACATAAAATTAGTCTAATTAAGCCATTACGCAATTACGACCAGCTGCAGAAAAATGTATACTATTTTATATATAAAATATTACAAAGTTGTTGGTTTGTAATTTGGTACAGGTATATGAACGTAACGGAGATTCGCAGAGATAATAATATAATTACAAAATGAATATGTACTTAGTACTAGCAAATCTTAATCTAATCGTTTTGCTTTTTTTTAATGTTTTATACTATTTTATATATCGATGTTTAATTTCACAATGTAAATACCCTCAATAAGAATATAATATAATAAAGAACATATAATATTCTTTTATATAAAGGCTTTGGAATTTGAAAGTTTTTCAATGATTTTGATTGTAAGCCATTTGACTTTTTTTATAATTCAGATACAAATACAACGCTGACGAGAAAGGTATTTATCCGGAAAATACTTGTTTCTTCGTAAGGTGTTTTTCTTACATGCACAGAGTCCTAATAGCGAGGTATTTGGTTTGATTCTTGTCAAGAAGGTAAGCTCATCTAAAGTGTAAATAAAAGGCAGACACGAAGTTAAATGCACAGAGAAGACAAGGAATGTGATATAGGGTAATGAATAAAAGGTCTTTTTTTTTTGTAAATAAATAAATAAAAAATAAATAAATAAAAAATTACATGTATGGATTTGTAATCATATACTTATGTGAATCTATATCTATCTGCGATTTTATGTTTGGATGAGCAGTCACATAGGTATGTGGTGCAATCACCACATCAAATCAGTGGTCACATATATGGGTGTGTGATCACATAAATGGATGTGTAAATTTGTGTTTTCCCAATTCTGCATTGTATGTCTCATTTCAAAACTTTCACTATTTTTTTATTTATATAAAATAAAGGTCTTCGTGGTGAAATGGCACCACCGTGTAACAGTAAACCTGATTTTTTTGGTTCGATTTCCCTCAAACGAATAAAATATTTAATATTTTTATTTCTTTGCTTTTGGTAACAAATCAAGTCAAGTCAAATTCCACTACTCAACACATAATATTCCGAAAATTTGGAAGAAAATGCTTAACAGCAGGTTCCATGTTCCTACCCTGATAAATGCAGGATACAGCTTGAAGCCAAAAATTCAAAATTCAAAATTTACTACAAATCATTTTATTAATTATTTTTTATCGCTGCCTTAGCATTTTGAATCGCTTGGGTCAAATATAATTTTTCGAAAGTATGTAAACAGAAGTGGTTTATGTGTTGAATACATATATTAATTTGTCTTGCGATTATCATAGAGTAAAGGACCTTTACCTTTACCGTTTACCTTGGAGTTACAGTATAAGGCTTGAACAGTTTATTCAGATGTTCCTTGGGCAAAAACAAATAATCTTTAGCCTTTAAGAATAAATAGAGTTATGAAAACGGAACAATATACAATTTAAATGATGTATGCTGAAATATATTTAAAAACTAGAGGCCGCCCGCGACTTCGTCCGCGTGGAAACCCTATGATAACGTAACAATATTATCAACATAAGAAATATGGTAACTAAGTATTGCAAAGCTCTAAATTCTATACATAGGTCTATTGGAAG
>DWQW01007675.1:0-14717 GCA_018249695.1 Heliconius erato demophoon | reverse complement strand
ATCGTTTACTGATTTATGATACTGACTCAAGATGACATGTAAAATGTTATAAATATAGTTCACAATAAATAATAAACTTGTTATACTGCTTATTCAATTAAAGAAGAATAATATGCTTAACGTTTCGAAGAAAGAATTAAACATAAACATCTAAGGTATAAATAAGTACCTATATGTTACTATGGAGGTAATTAGCTTAAATTTTACTTATTGTACTTTAAAGTTTAAATATACTAAGGTATAAAAAAAGAAAAATGCTAGCTAAGCTAATATAATAAAAGCTAAATGTTAGCCAACTGTTAGCTGTTACCTACTTCAAAATTAACAATAAAGAATAATTTCAAACTACGTTTTTGTTTTCAATTACAATAAACTTTTATAATTTTCTAATAATAAATACGTATTGCAATTTAATATTATAAAATATTTTATATCAGCCAGTAACAATTCATTAAAAAATAACAAAAAGTCGTAACTTGTCACATTTATAATGTGATTTGTTGAATCATTGAATTATACTCCTTTGTGTTTCCTATGAATGCTTTATAATCTAAACTTTGTCGTCACTTTTGACGTCTGTACCTTTCTTGATCTTGCGTTTTGCTTTTTTAAGTTATATTTTTTTATTGCTATAGTTTTGTAGTGTTTATTATTTTGGTAAAAGTCAGCTCAGCTATGCTAGTGTACTCTATATTACCATATATTTTATATATAAACTAGTCGTCACCCGTACTTGTTTACGCGAACTTAAGACGTAAAATAGAAAATCCCGTTTCTTCCGTTCCCATAGGAATTTCGACAAACTCGTACTGACATCCTACATACGTAAATTTCAACTTTCTAAGTAGTTTCTTATTTACTTTGTCAGTCAGTCAATCAGTTACAGATTAATTATTTATATATTATGATAAGTATATAGATTATACAAATAAATATAATCAGCGGCACGAGGTGTGACTGTAAAAGCGACTGGTCGTGGGTTCGATCCCCTCGACGAGATGAAATATTTATTTAAATTTATATTTGAATTTCTTCGCTCTGGTGTCGAGGTTAAGCGCGGCGTTGAGTTTTGCCACTCAACACGCAATGCCTCCATAATTCAGCAGAAAGTGGGGAACGGAGTGTCTTAACACTTGGCTCCCTCTGCTTACCCTTCTGCGTGCGGGATACAGCGTGAAGCTGATTTATTTAATTATAATCATTAAATTAGCGAAAGAGGTTGAATTGAAAACACCTTATTTGGCCTCAAAACTATGTACTGAGCTTATATCAATATTTATATATACAAAATAATAACGTTCTTGTTGTTAGATATTCTATGTACTTCGTAATATTTGCTCTTCACCTAGAGACAATGTTATCTCGTTGCGTTTTATTGTCGAGAATTTCATTTTCATCTTACAAACAATATTATTATTAGTATATATTTTTAATTTACAAATATTTTTTGTATTAAAATTTAGTCCATTCTAAAGTTTATTGTTTATTTACAAAGAGTGATGTAATATTTTTAATATATTAATATTATTATATTTTATAGGCTACAAAATGACACACAGACGGATTATTAAAAAAACACATACGTTGTTGAGGCCAGTCGTGACTGGTTGTGGGTTCGATCCCCACTCGAGGAGATGAAATATTTACTTCAATTTATATTTCCATTTCTTCGCTCTGGTCTCGAGGCACACAGCAGGGTAGGCAGAGAGAACCTAGTGTTAAGACACTCCGTTACCCACTTTCCGCCAAGGTATTTGGAAGCATTGCGTGTTAAGTGGCGGATCTTAACGCCGCGCTTTTGCCTTGACACCAGAGCGAAGAAATGAAAATATAAATGTAAATAAATATTTAATTTTCTTTTTATTTACAGACTATTTAAAAAAAATACTTTCTTCGAAAATAGTAGACTTTTTACCATTCGCATACAAATTAACTGGCCAAATTCGTCATTCGAAATTTCCAAATACATTACTTAGTTACGAACGCGACGTGTATTGACTATAATGAAGAATAAACTTAATATAATATGTGGCCAGTCGTGGCGCAGTGGCACGAGGTGTGACTGTAAAACCGACTGGTTGTGGGTTCGATCTCCACTCGAGGAGATGAAATATTTAATTAAATTTATATTTCCATTTCTTCGCTCTGGTGTCGAGGTTAAGCGCGGCGTTGAGTTCTGCCACTCAACACGCAATGCCTCCAGAATTCGGCAGAAAGTGGGGAACGGAGTGTCTTAACACTATGTTCCCTCTGCCTACCCTGCTGTGTGCGGGATACAGCGTGAAGCTGATTTTTAACTTAATATAAAATTGGATAGTCCATAAACGTAGTATTTTCAATGTAAAATCAGATTCCATAAAATATAAGGAAAATTAATTCCTTCCTTCAATATATATTATGTCAAAAACTTTTTCCTTGTTCTATTAATTTTCTAACATATAAAACCCATTTATGTTTTACTATTAAAATAAACATAGATTGTATGAAAAAATAAAATAAAAAAGAACTAAGTACATTGCTGTTTTAATTACAAGGTAAAATTAAAGAAAAGCAAGTAAGTACAAAACCCAAATCTCTTGGTTCGTTTTAAAATGATAAAAATAATCACTTAATTATTTAACTAATTTACAATGGACATTTCAGATATGAAGATTTTAATTCAGAACGGGTTCTGTAAATCAAAATTTTCTAATAGTCTAAATATGACTAAGTTGTAAGGTCTATTCAACGTCGCAAATAGGTAGGTGGCATCGCATCGCTTTTTGTTTGAGTCAGAACTGAACCCACACCTATAATGTGTTATGTAGACAATACCAGTAAAACAAATATCAATGGCACCAAGAAGTCGCACGTACGATATACACACAGTACTCGTATATCGTATTATAAGAAAATATGTAACTATATAAATATAATATATAGGTAAGCCTATGTTAATATGTTATAATGTATTGCCTATTTTTCTTAATTTTTTACTACTTTCACAATATGATACGCTGGCAGTTGACTAGCGAAACTCAACGCCGTCTTCGCACCAAACTGAGGGTTCCATATAAAAATCGGAGGTCTTGAGCTTTTTCGGAAATTCAAGCTTTAGCTTAGCCAGAGTTAAGGCTATTATTTTTTAGGAATTAATCACAAATATATAGTTTTAGGATTTTTCTGAACTAGTACTGCCTGTACGCTAGCTGCCAAATTTTATCATTCTAAGGCAACCGAAAGTACCCTATTAATTTTGATTCCCTTTATAGTATCGAAATACGCGTTTTTGTGACATAAACGGCCATATATATTTTTAAGTTAATGTAGAAAGACGATTTTTTCAACAATTCAAGGGAATGGTTTAAATTTTAACTCGATATCTCCAAACGTTCCTGAGACAAAGGGTCTTGAGAGACAGACAGACAGACAGACAACAAAGTAATCTTATGAGGGTTCCTTTGTTCCTTAAGTGATATGGAACCCTAAAAACAAAATACTATTTGTTACGAACCTGCGATCGAACTCACGGACTGTGTCGTATTTGACTCATCATACGCTCAATTAAATATTAAAAAAAACTCACCTAAACAGCTAATTACAAGCTACTATTGCAGAAGGGGAATAGATGTACCATTTCGCAATCTTAAAGTAAACTGGAACAGTGATACAATATAACACGACTCACTGAGAGGTATGTATTTATCTTATTTGAATAAGAGATCTTTGTCTTGTCATATATTTATTTGCATATTTGATACTATTAAATTAGATTTGCTAAATAATTTAATTTAACAAATATATAGAAACTGTTTTTTTGTTTTATAATTGAGTTGACACTATCTTGCGAAAACTAACTGATGTGGGTAGTAGCATATTTTTTTTATCACATAGCTATGTTGAAAGGTTCATAAGCCTTGAACCAAAAAGTGATGTGCCGTTACCATTTTTAAATGGTATTTATAAAATTATATTATAAAAGATTTTTTACTTAAATAAGTAACAAAGTAACAACATTATCAGCATAATTATTATACAGTTTTTTTTATGTATTTTATATTAAATATATTGTACAATATATTTTGCGGTAGGTATGTAATAACAGGTTTTATAAATATTTATTCGTACGAGGGCTCTATTGTCGTAAAAGTTCAGAATAATGATATATTTATTTTTATTAATGATAATATTTAAAACACTGTATTGTACAATTTAATTTTTTCCGGTCATTTTTAATATAAAATTAAGGAAGTATTAAGTACGTAAGTACTCTATTGTATACTGTGTTTACTTCTACCTAGTCATTTAGGCCCTTATTTATAAACCACTCTCAAGTCTGAGATAGATCTTGAGATGCCATCATTCATTTCATTCATAAATTATATATCTATAAGAATAAGAAAGGTCACCTCAAGACCGATCTCAGAGTTGAGACCAATTTTTTTTATTCTTTTACGGGCCTTAATATTTATGGCATTCAGGAGTGAAACAAAGTGATATGGGAATGAAAGTAGGTGACCTGAATGTGAATTGCTTGCTGTATGCAGATGATGCAGTGGTTATTGCATCATCAGAATGCGAGTTCCAGGCATTGGTCACCACTCTGAAAGCAGGGTGTGACAATAATGGTCTAAGCCTCAATGCGAATAAGACAAAGATTCTGATTTTTGAACGAGATAAAAAAAGGACGGAATGCAAGATTAGTGTAAATGGTAAGATATTAGAACAAGTGAAAGAAGTGGTATACTTGGGAAGTATGTTCAGTAGAGATAGAGAGCGAGAGAGAGAGAGAGCCTAAACAAAATTATATTACTTATTTTACTTATATTTATTTTGTTATCTGTACTGTTTAGCAAATAAAAATTAACACCAATTAATTTCACTGGTCTGGGTAAGTTCAGATATTTTTTTAATTTATATACATATACAAATAGGTTTTCAGATATTCAGTTAACAAATGTGACATAGCATCTTTAGCGACCAAACTATTAAGATAATCTAGAACAAGCGACCGAATGGTTCTGTTCAACATTCAACGCATTCCTTACTTATATGCTAACTAAATTCTTAATTAGGACTGACCGACCGGACCTTCCGGTAACACAGAAAAAGTAGTTTACGAAAAAACAGTTTCTCGTTAATTAAATGTATTAACATCGCGATTGCTTAATGTCTGTTTACATACATACCTTCTTGTGTCAAAACTTAAATATATAATTATAAGTTATATTTTATTTGAGATCAGTCGTGACGCAGAGGCACAAAGTGTGACTGTAAAACCGACTGGTTGCGGGTTCGATCCCCACTCGAGGTGATGAAATATTTACTTACCTTTAGATTTCCATTTCTTCGTTCTGGTGTCGAGGCAAAGCGCGACGTTGAGTTCTGCCACTCAACACGCAATGCCTCCAGAATTCGGCAGAGAGTGGAGAACGGAGTCTTAACACTAGGTTCCCTCTGCCTACCCTGCTGTGTGCGGGATACAGCGTGAAGCTAATTTATTTTTTATTTTATTTCAATAATATGGTAATAGCAAATAGTTTATTTTATACTGATAAATAAGCAAATAGCGAGAACGGAACGAAAACGGTTTAATAAATAATTATAAGAAGAGAATAGTTTTTATTGCACACACAATAAAAAGATATATATAAAATGAAAAAAAAAAAACAACAAAAAAAACGTAAGGTGGTAATGAAGGCGATCTTGTTTATTTGACAACCTTTGGAACACTATGGTTCAGTTGTAATGTGAAAATGGGGAATAACTTAGTTTTATTGCAAATTTTATTTAAAAATATTATATTTAATTATTATAAGAATTGGATATTACCAAGAATGGATAATTTTAGTCTAGTTTTTTATTTAAATTACACGAACCGTAAGTACTTACCACATCAAATCTTAATATTTAACATCAATCAAATTAAACACAAATAATAAATGATGGATGAATCACTATATATTTTCATATATATATATTATTTATATATTTCACTTTTTCAGTTAAAAAACAATATCTTAATACAGTTTAAATGCCCGTGTAGGTACTGTCGATTAAGAATCGCCGCGCACGACTAACATTTGCGTAACTAATATCGCTTAGTTTGACCTCAAATACAGGGCTGGGATAAAAGAATAGTAATAGCTATAATTAATTATTAGTTTATTAGAAAGGATAATTTTAAAATGTCAAAAAGTATTAAAATATAACAGTATCGTAAAGATTTTTGCATATTCAAAATAATTATAAACATGTGTTTCCAAAAATAACTACAAGGAATGTGTATTTTAAAATATTTAAATATCTTTAGAATTTCTATATTATATTATGGCTGTATATTATGACTATACTTCATATACATATTAATAAAGATCGACGTTATCTCTACATATATTTAAAATTTTAATATCATTGTTAAATTTTGCCACATTTTTATAAATTGCTTTCAAGCCTGAGATCGATCCTCAGATGCCGTTTTCATTTATAGATATATCATTTATAAATAAAAACGGCATCTTAAGATCGATCTCAGAGTTTGAGCGATTTATGGATACGGACCTTAGGAATTGGAATATATGTAGATTCACATACCATTAAGGGCCATAAAATTATAATATAAATTACTTAAAATATTATTTCATAATTCTTTAAAATGTCTATAATAGATCTTCAAATAGAGCTTGAAGCCCTAATTAGCTGCTTCATTCTTTAATTAAAAATGATTTATTTAACCATTAAAAAAAAAAGTAAAAACTGATTCGATTAAACAATGGCAACCCTCGCTAAGAAAGGTTTTTATGGAAAAATTAAATGATAAAACTCTTAAGTTAATGTTTGCGAGTAAATGAGAGATAGCATTGTCTCATAAAACTAGTCACTACCTAGTATTGCTTCATGGCTGACCTATAACTATTGGAGGTAAGGCTCTTCCGGAGTAACGGTAGGTTCTGTCCAGCTATGGATAGGTCAACCACTTGTGCGCTACACTGTTGTTTTCTATATAATTTTTAATATTTTATTTCCCTATTAGATTGGAATTTTATGGCGTTTTAATGTCTAATGGATACATAGTTTTTTTTATTTGTTTTTTTTTTAAATTTCGTTCATACATGTGCTGGGTGGTACAATTTAGCATAAGTGGTGTGTTTACGTTTCGATCATGTTTGTTAATCTTTAGCGAATCTAGATAAGTACAAGGATTTTACATATAGAAAAGTATAGTATTGTCTCTTGTCTCGGTATATAATTCAAAGTTTTCATTTTGGAAAATTAATTTACAAAGTTTTTGTTTTATGGTAACATTCTTTATTTACTAATTATTGTTAGAGATCGAACAAAATGTATTGTATAATAATATTTTTTTTATTAATATGTACGTAGTATTTCTACTGTATTATTAAAAATATATATAAAGAAAATTAAGTAAGTATGCCAAATTTCATACTCCACTGTCTGAACTGAAATTTTCGTTAAAAGAAATTAAAAAATGTAATTCAAAATTAAAAAGTAACGTTTACGTGTGTATTTACGTATATGTAGATCACTTTCAAAATAATAATAATAATTTTTATTATATAGGGTTCAAAGAAATGTAGATTTATAAGTACTATAAGGTTAATGATCTCATCAAGTGTCGCAGAGAAAGTTAAAAGTAAGTTCTCTTGTTTCTATTAGAACACAGTGTTACGCGGGTAAGAAATAATGAAAGTGACACATACATTTAAAGTACCTGTAAAATATGTAAAACTGACAAGTTTTCAATGACCGTTACTGCTTATTAATAATTTTAAGTTACTTATTAAAAATTATTCGAAAATTCGAATTTAGTTTACGTGATTCCTTCGTTACTGTACGTATAATTAATAAGATAATTTTTACTGTATCTAAATGCTCTTAAAATACGCTTTGTTCGTCTGCATTTCTTATTTTCACATAGCGGGATAAACAGAGAAAGGGAGACCTAGTGTCAAAAAACTCTGTTCGACGCTCAGAGATCAACATCTCATCACAACGAAGAAATGCAAATGACTTACGACAACCGCATTGACAGTCTTTTTTCCATAAAAAAAAAAGTTTGACGTTGCCCACCTGTCCACTGCACCCCTATGGCATATACCTACGTACCTACCTAAACTATTTTTCTAATTAAATTTGATGCGCATATATGAGTTAAAATATAAATAACGAATTATGGAACAATACTATAAGCTAATATATCAAATTGTCTACACGTCCATTCGTTTAATATTTTTGTAATTATTCAAATTGTATATTACCAATAACTTCCTTATTACATAGGTATTAAGGGTTAATATAAATGTACCTGTCATTTGATTTATTCATATTTTGGATATTTTCCAAGTAGATAAGCCACAACAAATTTATTTATGTAGCGTAACGTGGTTTTTGTTGTTTTTATATTATTTAAATTTTAAGAATATTCTTACATATATTAGTTATCATTGTTAACATGTTTACCCATTACTTACAGTTTGAGAAATAAAGTTAGAAAATAACCTTCAATATTTTGTTCATTTATGAAGCCAGTCGTGGCGCAGCGGCACGAGGTGTGACTGAAAAACTGACTGGTTCGATCCCCACTTGAGGAGATGAAATATTTACTTAAATTCTTGTACTTCTTTATTATATATCCATATTTATTATATTTATTATATTTCCATTTCTTCGCTCTGGTGTCGAGGTTAAGCGTGGAGCTAAGAGCGAGAAGCGAGAGAAATTCTGCCACTGAACACGCAATGCCTCCAGAATTCGGCAGAAAGTGGGAAACGGAGTGTCTTAACACTAGGTTCCCTCTGCCTACCCTGCTGTTGATTTATTTATGTATATAGGTAGGTCCTATCACAATTCAATTCAGATCGATCCATGTATGTACTTTAAAATATTTTTTTCTTTATGCTTATAGGTATATTGTTATAATAAATAATGCAGCATACAGCTGCAAAATAACTTACATTGTCTGGAACTTCCAACATTTTTGCCAAGTTAAAAATAATCTTCATTCCCGTAGCATGATGTATCTGTAATTAAAAAAGTAAACGTAAGTAACAATAATTTCTTTTCAGTGTATAAACCAAGCAGTAATTTTTATATTAAAAACATAAATTATCCCTAGCGGAGTAGTCAGAGTGAGAGAGAGAGAGAGAGAGAGTATTAAAACACATGCTACATTTAATACCTACCCGGATCGTGGAATCATTATTTAGCCTAGATTTGCTCTATACATTCAAACAATGACACAAAAAGTAAGAAAATTAAATTGAATAAATAAATATTTTAGTTCAATAAAATCGATCTGTTTACACAACACTTTTATCACTCCTATATAATGCATTTTATATATTATTATACTGATAACGCATCGAAGAAATTTTCTTTAATTTGGATTTGAAAGTTTTAATATCACTTTAAGTAAACTTTTCCGAAATATTTTAAATTAAATACTTATTTTTAGTATAAATAGTATTATTTTTTTGTGTATTAGACAAACATACTTAGAGCTATAAAGCTAAAATGCATCAGGCCTTCTTTAAATAGCATTTTTGGCAATGTTTCTTATGTGCCCTATGTTTAAAGTTGGCACTCTTTATGAGTTGTCAATATCGTCAATGTCAATTGTCAAAATTTTTATGTCAAATTAAAATGACAGAACGGTCGTCTGTTTATATTTTCTTTTTGTTGTTGTGTTTATTGTGTTTGAACAAAGTTTTTATTTACATGCATATATAAGTCATTTGTTTGTGGCTTACTTCTATAATTTCTACATTGTTTAATCATCAATTAATTGTAAGTAATATACTGATATAATAATACTAGTCAAAGTAATAACTTTTAATGATATTTTCTTCTTATTTTTGTTTTTATTTTTTTTTTGTATGATAATAAAACGATTTTTTTAATTAATTTCATTATTTTTTGATGACTTAAAATTTTAAGTATTCACGTAAAAAAAAAAGAGTTATTAATGAATATAATAACAGTAGGTATATAATATTAAAATTTCATGTCACAACCATTACTTACTTACAGGTCTTATTTTTGACGAGTATATGGATTTTTTATTTTGTTTTATACATTATATTCATTTACGATAATTATATTTATTCAGTGAAGTTAATATAAAAACAAACTACAGTTTTAAATCCTTATTTTTCTACATGTCATTTGTGTAAATGTTTTTTAAACAAATTCTCACTGTCTTATACCATACGTGACCTAAGCCTGAGTACACAGTACAGAGTAACAGTACAGAAATATACCATATTACAGTATTATCATATTTCAATAAAACATCTTTACACATTCTCACGCCAACCAGGATTGGCAGAGGGAATCTAGTGCTTCACTTTCCACCTGACTATCTAGATACTGTGTGGTGAGTTGTGATGCTCAATGGATCTCTTAGTATTCCAGAGAAGAGAAAATAAAATAATTTTAAAAAAATCATTCCTCCGAATAAAGATTGAACCCAAATCCATCATGCTTACCCATTGGACCCAGTCAGAGTGCACCACACCAGTCTTTTTTTGATACTTATTCTCCTTTTCATTTCATATTTCTAACTTTAGTATACAAAAGAATTTAAGTAAAAATATGTCTAATATTTGCAATTGTAAAAAATTACAAAAATATCTAATATTAAATTTAAACATAAGTATATATAAAAAAAAACTATTTTTGATATAATAAAACAAAATTTAAATTATGTATACTGCAACTTTCTTTAATAGATTGATGGCATAATTAAAGTTTATCTTGCATTTTTATATAACTTCTTTTTACATATAACTGGAATTACATGTTGAATAGTTAAATAATCAGCTTAAGTATAATTTAATCCATTTGTGAAACAGGAAACCAAACATTTGACTAAAAACACTGACAGGATTTGGCAGAAAGTAAAGAACCAAAGTGTTTTAATGGGAACGGAGTGTCTTTACACTATGTTCCGTCTGCCTACCTTGCTATATACGGGAAGCTACAAAAAAATGCTTATTTTGCATATAGGGTAGGCATAAAAAACTGAGATCCGAGACACTCAGCTCTCCGCTTTCCGCTTGAATTCTCAAAAACACTCAACACCACAGTTTGTCTTGCACATATGAAGAATTCCAAATGGGAATCAAACCCTCAACCATCTAGCTTACATTCAGATGTTTACTGCACCATGACATTGCCATATTCACGACAACACCCATTATTATATAATAATTCACAAACACATCTCTATTTTACTATTTATTTTATGCCTTGAGAAATATTATGTAAAAACTCAAGCAAATCTTCTCAAAAGTAGGCTTTAGACCATGGAAATAACGGCGTTAATTATAGGGCGTGGAAAGTGGCCCTGCACTACTTTCTAACAGAATTGTACTAGTAGCCTCTTTTATGTTGCAACACTATGTCGAATATGCCGTAAACGGTGCCATCTGTCTTCATAGAGAAATCAAGATTTAGTAATATACAATAATAAATATATGTTGTTTATGTTCGAAACCCTTTTGATATGGATAGATTTTCGGAAGATCGTTTCAAATTGACAACAAAAAAATAATTTTTAGGGGTCAGCCCCTAAAAAGGAAAAAAAAGAAACCTTATAGAATCACTGTGTTGTCTGGCGCAGAGACATAAGTGTGTGACTGTAAAAGCGACTGGTTGTGGGTTCGATCTCCACTCGAGGAAATGAAATATTTATTTACATATACTCAACCCGCGATTCTTTCAGAATTCGGTGGGAAATGGGAGAAGGAACCTAGTGTTAAAATGCGGTTCCACACTTTCCCCCAAATTATCGAATCATTTTAGTTTACGGACTCAATGCCGCTCTCCTTGTATTATATTAGGGATATGAAAATAATTTAAATATAATAATTCCCCTGAGTGGTGATGGAACTTGTAACCACCGCGTGTACAGTTATCTCACCACGCCACGACGGCCTCATTATGCATATAGATCAAATAATAAGTTAATCTTTTGTGCTTAATAATATATGTAAGTATATTTATATGTATTACAAAAATATTTAATACAGCCCAAACTTATTGTACATTATTACAATATCATAATATTTTACTTTGTGACAGGAGAAACAAGTAATAAATAAGTTTATATAACAAAGGGTAATTTGTCTACAAAGAAATATTATGGTTAAAGATTTTATTGGTTGACGTTTATTTTCGAATAATCATAAATTTTATAGGTACCTACTATTAAGTTGATACAATACTGTAGAGTAGATATTCTATATATACACATACTTTCTAGCAGGGTAAACAGAGGGAAACTGGGAATCTAGTGTTGAGACACTCCATTTCCTGTCGCCATTTTTCACTTCCGTTCCTCACTGTCTAGCGAATTCTACGGGTAATGCGCGTACTGTGCTTTGCGTCGTTACAAGAACGAGGAAATGAAAATATTAACATTTTATTTCCTCGAGTGGGAATCGAACATAGAACCTGTCGCAGTTATAGTCGCATTTTGTATCTCTGCTTCCCGACTGGCCTGCATATTGGTGGATCTATACTCATAGGATTTACTATCTAGTAGTGTAGTATCGTAGAAAAAAAAATAGATTGTACCTAAAAAGTTTGACGGCAATAGATTAATATATATTTAATAATTAAAATAATGTAGGTTTCTCCGTAAATATATACTTTCATAGTTGGTTATTCCGAGGCCGTAGTGGCGCAGGGGCACAAGAGTTTGACTGTAACGCGACAGTTGTTGTTTATTTTCTGATTCTTCATTCTAGCACCAAGGCAAACGCCCGGCGTTGAGTTCTGCCATTCAACACACAATGCCTCCAAAAAACCGGCGGAAAGTGGGGAAGGGGGTGTCTTAACGCTAGGTTCCCTTTGTCTACTCTGCTGTGTGCGGAATACAGAGTGACCCTGATAGTTGGTTATTAGGTATTGTATTAATATTCGATTAATACAGACGTCAGCACCAGGCCGCAGGCGACGCAGTCGTAAAATTAATCTTTGCATCGATTACATTGCAGTTGGTTCCTGCTTACTATTACCATATATGGTGTAGTGAATATAGTACCTGTACTTTGTGTTAGTTTATGTTCGAAACCCTTTTGATATAGCATTTCGGTTGATCGTTTTAAATATAGCAATAAAAGAATAAAGTGAATATGTTTTTAGGGTTCCGTGCCTAAAAAGGAAAAATCCTTATACGATCACCTTGTTGTCAATCTGTCAAGTTCATTTATTTGGAGATCGCTTGAATGATCAACTGTAATTAATATCGAATATGAAACGGTTGTTCAGTTGTTTCTGATCTCTTGAAGCACAGTAAAAACCGAGCTTCTTAATCAGAGCAATCAAAAGAGAAGACAAGAGCGATAACGATACAAGCTCTCAAGACTTGAGATCTTATATCGTTATCGCTGCCTTTTGTATGAAACTCATAAGGTAATCAAAATCTATATAGTATTTCCCGTAGGCTTATAAGCAAAAAAGCCTGCCAAATTCCATGGCAGGAAGTTGCAGAGCTGATAAAGGAAAAAATCGAGTCCGACTCGCACTTTACCGGTTTAGTTGTTTATATTACGTTATTTTCGGCCCAAATAATGATAACAGAGGCCATCGTAGCGTAGCGGGACAACATCTGTTTGCAACTGAGATGGTGTTTGGAGCTATTTCCCCGAGTGAAGAAATTGACTATTTACTGATTCATAGAGCGTTTTAGTGGAACATCCAATACATACTGCCTTGAATTTAAGTAGAGAACAAAAGTCTCTAACACTAGATTCTCTTTGTCTATCCAGCGAGAAAAAGTAACGTGATATGAAGATAAAGCTGTTAAATTATAACTTTTCTAAAAAAAAAAACCAATCAGCTTCACGCTGTACCCCGCAGTGGGAACCTAGTGTTAAGACACTACATTGTCCACTTTCCGCCGAAATCTGGAGGCATTGCGTGTTGAGTGGAGTGAAAATATAAATTTAAATAAATATTTCATTTCCTCGAGTGGGGATCGAACCCGCAACCTCTGCGCCACGACTGCCTTCTATAACTTTTCCTATACCTCTATCCTAAAACAGCCATATTTCAAAGATTTTCATATGAATCAAAGTATTTATTATTCTATCACATCGTCTATCGCTGTAGTAACAAGTTATTTTTAATGCAGAATGCGGACAAATCGTTAGTTTATGTTGAAATGGGATATTTATAAGCGATGTATGTAAGTACGTATTATGTCCTCAACGTCCTATATACAATTGATGGTAATTAAGATTGTCTTCCTTGTGTTCTTCATTAGTATAGACGTGAGACTAGAATTTATAGATTTATTTATGTTTTTATATTCTTATTATTCTTATTAATACATTATTACGATATTTTTAAATTATATATTAGTAATAACACGTATTGAAGGTCTGTTTCCACCGCAAAAGCGAAACAAGCTGAAGGAGAAATGCATAGGCGGTACGGACTCCATTTAAATAAAATAAATGTATACAGGGTGGAAGAGGCAGCGCTCCATTTACGGAAACAGCATATAGGGTAAAATATATCAAACCTATACCTAAAGAAATTAATCAAGATGCCTCAACAGTTTGGACGTAGGATTTTTTTCTCATTTCACGATTTTTATCCATACCTGTATTTCGTGTGACGCGATTACGTATAGATCCCAATAACATAAACACTTACTACTACAAAAATACTACTAAAGGTTAAACAACTTTGAACTTTATCGCCAA